>LUCH01002121.1:5573-95155 GCA_013368495.1 Paragonimus heterotremus
ACGTGCTCATAACTTGTTTACCTCTATTTATGTGTCACATATATAAATCGCATGTCTTACGTTTACGACTGATTAGAGTAAATGAAATGTTAACATATTGCAACATACGTCTTCTTTCTGTGTTAACCAAAATCACAAAGTCCAGTACATTCCTTTTTTCACTTGTGCTACCAAGTGTAAACAGTATGGCGTATTCTATCCAAGGGAATGATAACTGGATTGATGTTGCATAGTGCTGGTAGTAGACACCACTGTACACAAGGTAGTGAGATCAATTCTCGTTAAATTGCTTACACACAGCAAAGTAGTTGAATTTGTTTCTCTCGACAAAATATTGGAAAACATTACTTGAAACCCAAAACATATTTTGCTTCTGACGCAATACGCGTTTTTAGGGAATATATTGAAAGTTCTTTGGTAGCGTTTTTTTGGCTGCGTATCTTTTAAACAGTTTTACGGGACGGACCATTTTAGTACCTTGTAAATAAATCAGCTTGCCCCGTTCGACGTGAGTGATTATTCCAAGGGTACACGCTTCTAAAATCGTTTGCTGGGAAGCATGTCACTTATGTACCTAATTTTTAGCAAAATCTTGGACGCTTAGTGAAGTATATGTAAATATTTTTGTTTAGTAACATTTGTTATCGACTAATTACAATTCGTATTTGAAAAGCAACGAAACGTACTACAGAACGCTGTTAAGAGGTAACGTTCACGCACATTGTTAACCTGGTATATTGTAGTTAGAAAATTTCGCTAAAATTGATGACGGATTTGAAAGCTAGCCTGTGGATATAATTACTTTCTCTAAGCTTTTAGTGTATGGCAAAATTAAGCTTACTTTTAAATGGCCCACTTTGATATATTATTTTCAGAGTCGTAATGTGTGATATACCTCAGACGAAGCCGATTGCACAGGACTTGGATTTCTATGTTGAGTTCTACACTACTTGACTTAACTCAGGCTATAGTTCTTTCAAGAAATGTCGGTGCCCCACTTTTATCGAAAATGTAAGGCGGATGTGTCGGCATTTCCCTCTTATTTAAGCTTTGTAGATTTTTAACTACTGCTTAGTTACGCATCACAGCTAACCAGTTTTGTGACTTAATGATCATCAGCCAATGCGTGTTCAAGAGACTGAAGCGTGGCTATCATCTGATAGCTAGGTTTACTAAACTGACATAATCACCCGTAAATGTTTTGTTATTACGGCGTGGTTCCGTATTAAACTTTATTATATATTCCAACAAATTTTGCGCCTATTTAATTGAAAATACGTCAGCCGTTGCCTGAATTGATTAGATCCGTGGCGGATGTTGATGCATATATTTTGGCAGTTTACTAAACTGAAGGAAGCAACTTTAGCATGTAACAATTTCCGTATCCTACAGAGCTGCCGTTCCAATCTGACAGTATTCTGAGTTTTAATTCTGGGTGTCCTTGAAGTATATGGATGATTTCTATAACTTTTTTGAAAGCCACTTCTGCTTGTTTATTATTAGCAAATTTTCAGGGAATCCGCTTGCCGTTTAATACCCACGAATGACGTTATGTAAATGAAGATGAGTTGACTTATTCCGATGAAATTAAATTTGGATGAATGTGTGGTAACCGGTAAGTGATGTCACAACTAAATACGACATTGTATAGCGTTTGTTATTTGTTCCCTATTTCACGACCGATTGGGCCCTCTGGTCAGTGTACTTTTATATAGGATATTTCCTTATTTATTGGAGGTCACTTCATTACACATCATTTATTCAGTTCAGGGGCTAAGTTCGTGTATTTTTTCAGTCTGTCTTGTTCGGGAGGTAATTCGAACTTTCAGTTACAAGATAATGTGAGTGGCATTCAAGTGAACAAGACATCTAGTGAGGATACTTATTACTGGCACTGATAACAACAGCACCTGTATGACCTCACAGTAAGCGTGATCTTCCCACAGAGTGATCAGTTATGGACATAACGCAATTATTTTGCGTTATTAATTGGAGACGTTGATGAGGCAACACTTTAAGTTACGCGCGTCTGACTGAATGTTTTCACAGTTAATGTCATAGAAGTTTTCTCACTATCCTTAGAGGCAACGCACCCTGACTTTGCATGTTTAAATGAGATGGATATTGGACTTTTGGATTCAGTTTACTTACTTTTTTGTTATAGGCAAACTAATGGAACGTGTAAAATGAAAATGTCCTCATTAGTTCGCTTGAGAGAAACTTTCTAGGTTTACTCAGACGTTGAAAAGTCTGTTTGATTTCTGACTATGAACACGACAAAGCATGTTCACCCACATTAGATCTGTTCACGGTTGTGGTATTTTGACTGGATATACGTTGTAGACAGACATTCGCCTGAGAGGAACATTTACTATCGTCACGCCACAAGATTTCTTAGTAATATTCATAGTTATTATTTTTATCCAGCTCTTATTCGACAAACGGTTTATAGTAAAAGGTTTTCAGACAGGCTCATCACAAAATTACAACACTACTGCATTAGTTAATTAAACTCACAAGTGTGCAATAGAGAATCAACTGATACTACTTGATCATTTTGCTTGAAGTCAGCAAAGCAAGAATAAGCTGTGACCGAATAGCCATTTTGAGGACCCATTTCCTATTATCCTGCATCCATGTTGGTCACACCCCACAACTGTCTTGAAAATGCGTTCACTTTGACACTGGGAGAAGACTAGGGATCAGGTTTATACAACATATTGTTTACTGACCATGTGTTTGAGTTATGTTAAGTTTTGTAATTAAAAATTTGGCGGTGATAGAGGTAACTTCACTGTTTGTGTTCGCTGTCGGTGACGTTATCGTCCATTGGACAATCTTGTAAGTGATGGTACCTCATCTAGAATGAGCTACTGGTAAAACACACAGTTTCACCATTTTCTTCATATACCATACCGCGCGAGTGTTTTGACGTGTCGTTTTTATTGGGGACGGGTTAGGCTGAGGTTGTTCAATAGTGGTGTTTGATAGTTGGATATTGCGTTTAACACTTAAATATTTGCAAGACATTACGTGACGCAAAGGTGACACCTGCTACTGTCTCTGCCTTCTGTAAAAGCGGTGTCTTATCATAAACTCGTATTTCGGGATACAGCGTTAAACTATCTTTCTACAATTGTGACAGTTTGCGAGAGTGATCTACCTCTAATAGTATCTTCAGCTGCAGAACAACAATATCTTTGCTTACCACCTCATAACAATGGATGATCGAGCTAGTCTATTTGAATTATTTAAGCAAATGTTCCATCAGGACATATTGTTGATGAGCCCTAAGAAAGCCAGGCTTTTCCGTACTCGTCAGTTTGTGCTATGTACACAGTACAGTCGTAATTCTGATTGCATAATTACTGTCGACTATTAGGAAATCTTAAGTGCGAGGCCTTCCGAGGTGCTGTTGCTGTGCACCTCCTGTCGTTGGTTATGAACCAGCGGAATACCAGTTTTCCAAAAGAAGGTATCTTCTAGTTTAACTAATCTGCCAAACCAATTATTGGTGATATATATTGAACATCACTCACAATTCATTGCAGGTGGCGAATTTCCATAGACTTTCCAGTCTGTTATTTTCTTTCAGAAACCCTATCCTGCAGCTTTGCTCTTGATATATTTCGTCATTGGAACATATCCTTACGGCGACTGAGATTTGAACTCCAACCACGCTTCTTGAGGCAACCTTGTAGACCAGTACGCTATTGACCTCACATTGGGCATGAGTAAAATATCGAATCTGAACGCTCAAGCATACTCATTTGTGAGTGACACTGTGTTTGTCTGATCGCCCGATCGCTACCTGAAAATCCTATGTGAATGTGAGAACCGCAGTCACGTGTGAATCATGTTCAACTTGTATCAGTTAAAATCTTCACTACTCATCATTACTGAGAATGCGGCCCAGCAGGTTCAGTGATTTCCCTAATTTCAATTTGAAGAGAAGTCCGAATCGTGACGTCGTTGATTGGAGTTAACAGGACAGTTACTATACTTCCTCTCGAGGCGATCGGGCAAGAGAACGTTACTCACAAACGACTGTGACGTTGCGTTCAGATAAAGTAATTTGGTCATGTCTGTTGTGAGGTCAGCTTTGAAATGGTCAATACGGTTGTCTCATGAAAACATGGCCAAAGTTCTAGTCCCGGCCGTGGCAAGGATATGCACTATTGACTAGCTCTATCAGGAGCAAAACTCGAGTATAGTGCTTCTCTTCGAAAACACCTGACTGGAAAACCTATAGCAATGAGAAAGATTACATAATTATTTTTGGGGTTTTGTTCTCATCAAACCACCTCTTGTCTCTGTGTGGTTGATGTAGAAAAGTAAACTTTTTGACGTTTACGGATGATGATAAGAATCAAAGTGATAACAGATTGTAGCGTATGCATTAATTTTAATGTGATGATGTAATGATTGGGGATTAGGAGAAACTCCACGGATGTGAGCTGTCGACAATGTCCACTGCGTTCGACAACCGTGACCAATCTTCTGACAGAGGAATGATAACCTGCACTCAACGATTGTTCACCAATCAATAGGGAAACTTTATGGAAAAGACTGTTCACTCGAGTGGTCACCTATGGAAGACCGTTCCGTTCATTCTAGTTTAAAACATCCCAGCGGCCAGATTTTAGGGTATGAGCAACTATAAATGAGCAACTTTACCGAGACGAGCTGGTCCAGACTTGCTATGGACCTGCCCACCCGACACATACTTAAACGGTGTCACCTAGGAGTGTATCAGCAAGTGTTGGTTTCATTTTGGTGAATACGGTCCATCGCAGCATCTGACTTTACTGACCGCGGTAATGTGAGTACCGATAGATAACCTATGCATCAGTATCCGAAACCTTTGTCCATTGAGGCGTTAATACCAGATGCGTCAATTTGGAAAGTCAACTCAGATAAACGGTGTGACTCGGTAATACTTCGGCCTGAGCCAGCTGCCGTCAACAATCGCGTTCTGATTGTCGTTATCCGATAAATCGAAACACAGATGTATCAGTTTTAGTCTAGACTTCGTTACTGAAGATAGTGTTTAGAACTCAGTGGAATCGACCTTTGAATTTGGACACGCTCAAAGTCGGAAAAGCAGTTTAGAAGGAATGTGTAATTATATGTGATACAACTAAATACATTTGCTCTTAATTAATGATGGCGTTGAGATTTTTAAAATGTTTGTGGGATATTTCAACATGGGTTGTTACGACTAACTTTCTGTTTTTCAAAGTTAAGCATTTGAATTGTCGTACTCATTATCAGTGGAGGTCGTGTCGTCGTTTATGCACATCGGTTTGTCTTAATTTTAAGCCTAGATTTTCTACTATCTATAAGTAATTTCACCTCACAAGTTGATCTGTTGAAAAGCTGCGCCTTCGTTTGATCTACTGGGCCTCTGTTGGTCCCCGATTTTAACATTTACGTTCTACACCGATCATAATTATGTTATATGCTAAGTTTGAGTAGGTTGATGCCAAATCGTACAATCTAGCTGACGATGTGCATTTAAATAATTTAAGTCAAATATTTTAACCAAACTTTAGAGGCAACGGTGTCAACGTTGACACACAGCCAATCCTCAACCACTCTAGAGTGATTACGGTCTGCTCTCAATTCATCCTGGTTCCAGCTCATTGGTTCTGGTTATCACATGACCGCGTTCCACCAAGCGAGACCGTAAGTGTCATTTCACTCAAAATATACCGAGCTACTCACCTGACGGATGACAATGTCGTATCTTAGCAACTCGACCGTTAGCTGTTAGAATCACATTTCCGCCATTTCTACCTTCTTTGATCAACTCATGTTAACTGGTATCTCACTGATCAGACTCGAGAATGACAAACAGAAAGTGCCATACAGTTTTAGCTGATGACACTTTTTTCTGTTGAAAGGTTACGTTTATGAGACCCGTATGTATAATAATAAAACTTTCGGGACGTAAACAACAATTGCTATATTTCTTACCGTTTGCGAGCGAATGACGTTCATAGGTAGCCAGCAGCGGTTGGCCAGAAACAAAGGGTGTTCGACTAGCAGCTCAAACCATCAAATGTTCTCTTCTACCACTTTCTTCACTACCACATAGTGTACTCAACACGGCAGGTGGGTTTTCATTTTTGCAGTGATGAGACAAACTAATGCTTTTTCTCTCTCCAAATCTTGCACACAACCCTGCAAGTGTCTTGCAGTGTAAACAATTAACCTTCCTACTGGAGATAAATTATGGTCAACATTGCATACCCTGAACGCTGTCTTTATGTTTTGTATATGCTGCTCGCTTACATATGCTTTCACTAAGCATATTCAAAAAGACGTGGTCCACTGCATAAACTTTCTAACTGTCAACGATTTGTTTGGATTTTACTGGGAATTTGTGAATGGCATAAATCGCAATTAGACGGACCTAGCCGTGAAACAAGCTGAGCACTAGTCACATTTGTGATTGCCGAGTACGACGCTGGATTTGGTGGCTCGACTTAATGGGTTTGATGTTAGTTTATTGTTAACTGGTTTCCATCAAACCTGAAAGACAACCAAACATGCAGGCCACTCACAATTTTTATCATTCATATAGGCGTCTTGGTTAATTATTTTGAGTTTGTTTCTTGTTTAGTGATGAACACTAGGGAATTTTGGCTTATATAAGTTGAACACTACTCACAACGGATTGCTGCTGTGGCATTCCTTTAGCGTTTTTTGTAGCCCTCTTTGTGAATGAAACGCTATACCCAGACATTATTGTTTGGACTCGTCAACGGTGTAGATTCTTGCTAGGACCAGAATTTGAACTCCGACCAGACATTCACGAAATAGCCCACCCGAATTACCACACGCAAACACCACTGTCTGAGCCAGTCGATCGTCAATATTTTCTTTTGATACGGAATTCAACTCCTTAGTTTTGAAAGAACATCGTAAACGTTACTTCTTTAGTCTCATGATAGCCATAATCGAAACGTTATATTCGAAAGTACAGTAACAGTCTCGTAAGAATCGCTCACAGTTTGTCTCATCAGGTGGATCAAAAATAAATACTGGCATTCTGATCTCTACCCTCCTGATCAGGATTTCTCAATGATTAAGCAAACCAAGATAATAGATTTTGTAGACCCATTGTTCCACGGAATATATAACACTTCATAAAAGCGGATTGACTTGAAGATTTGGTGGATGAGCAAAGAAAGCGATCGAATTGTGTAAGGACGGTGGTTCCCTTGTCTACTTACGGTGAATGCGAGTTCGCGGGATATTTAAACTCAACAGCTTTCACGGAATTATATAAAATCTTATACTGTTCTTATAGTATTTCCAAGACTCTTCATTTTTCTCGTCCACTTAGCCAAGTTAATTATATGCCATGATGATGAAAATTTATTTGCCGACCTCCTCGCTATTCCTTTAGGGAGTTAGCGAACATATTTCCCAAACAGGCATCGAAAAACTGCCACGTTGCCCACAGAGTCAAACCAGTCTATACAGGTTAGATGACGCAGACCTCAATGATCAAACACCGAGAATCTGACTTCCGCACGAACAGGTCAGGTCTCTGAACAATGGAACACACACACATACATTGTAAACTCTGATTTCAAACGACACAAATGACAGAGGTCGACGAACGCAATACACGCAGTCGCTCTTCCCATAAACATATCGTAAGCAGTACTGCGGATCGACGAGATGACTGCCCAAGTAGGCCGTCTGTGAGCAGTAACAAAGACCTAGTCGGTGTCAACCCAATCTCGTGATCACACTTTACACATTGTATAACACATACGCCAGCAATATCATGCAACCGATTCAGTATGGATTGAATATTCACCGCAAGAGAGCTAAGGGCAGCAATATCATCAGGATACTCAATATCAGTCAGTGAACTACCTGGTAGAAGCTGTATTCATAAATCCTCGGAACATCTGAGACTTTCCTCCAGAATATCGTCCACCATAACTGTCACGGTCATCGACTGAGGAAAGGAGTGCCGAAGCTCCGGTATAGGTATGATGGAAACGAACACGACCAGGACAGAAACTTACTCGTTCTCCTCTCATATAGTTCTTTGTGTGCCTCACAAGCCGTCTCAATATGAAATCCGTTAACACTTTGGATGCAATAGTGACGAGGCTAAATCCTCTGTGGTTATCACATGAAGTGACCGGATTGACTGTTGATAAGCACCAGTCATGAGGCCACTCTTCAGTCTTCCATAAGTAACGGTGACGTGTGATAAGTTCAGACAACAATCTTTTATCGTCGTTTTCGAAGTGTACCGAGAAAAGAACATAAGCATCTGAGACTTTATTACATTTTAATAATTCAAACTCCCTAGCCACTTCAGATTCCAATGGAAGATCGTCTGGAATGTCAAAAATGACCACATATTAAGCCAATTTTGGAACCAGCTGTTTTCGATAATTCTTAGCAAGCTTTTTCAATTATATAGGATAAATGCGAATTATATATGAAAATTATAGTAAAGTAGTGCATTAAAACTCACAGTTTTATCGATCGCACTCTGCAGGAGATGGGTGAGAGTGTTGGTGAATGCGTTGTTGTCACACGTGCCTGTCATTAGACAGATGTTCGTCGGTGTCAAGTAGCTTACGCCTGCTTGGGTTTCAAATGTCTGTGGAATAACTGGCTAAGAGAAGTGGAGGGTTTGTAAGAATTGTTTTTGGGTGCACAGGCAGGGATTGCGGACTATGATGACAATAACCTCAGCCACTGATAACAGTCGCATTTTGACAGCTCTGGAGCATGTTTGACTAACCATTTAGACCATTCGAGACGCTTCATCTGGATTTATTTGATGGCCAGCGTCAGTTAAGTAGGAAATGACCATACTGGAAATGGGCTTTCTCGAACCATCGCGAAGCCTCTTCGGCAGGTGTTCACGAGTCCTCTCCGCTAGCCGTCTTTTGGTTCTCCCAACATAACCTGCCTGACAACAACAACAACTGAGGGATTAGATGCAGAAAGATGAAGAGTGGTTTGTCAAACGATCCAGGTGTCGAACGATGCGATATGTCTTGCTGCACTGTAAACGTCTTCGATCGCGTTCAAAAGTTTACGGCTAATTAGTTCACTGTTAACCTCATCCTTACATGATAGAAAAAAGTCAATCTTTTCTCTGCAGTCTGGACGATTTCAGGTTTCGTACTGGAAGGCAGATTTTCATATGTGAATCTCTCTGAGTATCCATTTCAAGCGAGGCTTTCTCGGATGTATTTTACTTCCCCCTGGATGATATCCGGTGTACAGATCTTTTGTGCTCTGTTCAGCGGGAAGAAACTGTGAAAATGTGTATATTATCTGGTCCATGTCTTTTTTCTATGAATGGATCCTTGAAATGCTGTCTCTGATCGACGAAGCAACGCGACCTCTAAGACTAAGTGTCTGCCGTGATGTTCATACTTTATGGTGAACTTTATATTGAAGTGTGCTTTATTGAAGCTATCTGTGCTAACCTGGGGATCTTCATCATCCAGGAAAGGACAATAAACGTCATCCACATAACGCATGTAAAGCTTGTAATCAGCGACGATGTGGCTGGGTTCAGTGGTCTCTAGTATGTCGATAAGTATATCTGCGAGTAGTGGACATAGAGATGAACCCATTGCTACTCCATCTTTCTATCTTTCATTAATCTGAAATTAGACACTATAGGTGTAAAGCGATAGTGGTTATTACCGCTGTAATTCCGATATCATCTTGATTGTTCTCGATATTCGTTCGCGGCTGAGTGAGTAAGTTTAGGCCATTTGAACTGTTCAGCGAAGTGCTAAGCGCATCTTTCACCGCGACAGACTAAAGTAAAGGGCTATATGTTTCACATATAGTCTTCAGCAGAACCTTGTTTACTGACAGTGCAACCAGAAATCAGGAAAGAGTACCGACAGAGATGTCTTCTCTATATCTTTGGTTTGCTCAGAAGGGTAAGTTGAATGATTCTTACGCAGCTGACGGCGGTGTTTTTCGTGTTCCTAGTTCTGGAGGATCAGTCGGTGGACACGCAATGTTCTAGACCTCGCTTTAAAACCCTGAAATTTAGCAACAAGGTGCGATTCAGTCCGGACTTGTCAAGTGACAGGGAATTAGTATTGGTTTATATAGAGCAGTTAGGACGAATAGGCTACTGTTGACTGCAAGCAAAGTGATAATTTGCACATTACCCCTTTGTATGAACGCGCATATTTTCGATGTTCGAGCCATCTGATGCCGTTGGCAATCGAGTGTTTATTGCATCATGCATTATTATTTGACATCACCAGCTGTGCTATGGCCAAACAAGAACAAGATTACGATGAAAGCCGTGACTGTTCCGCTGTATACAGTGAGTAAATGTTGCCTGCTGGGCCGAGGATCTAGAGGTCACTCTGGTCGTTGGTTAACAACGTTAAACGAGATGATAGTGTGCAGCAGCCAATAGCTTGTCCTCATTCCCTATGTTTCTGTTTAGTCTCAGTTCATCCAACTTTTTCCGTTTATTTTTCTGATAGTTTGCCTTCTGAGTTTCTCTACTTCACTTTATGTGTGAATAGCAGCTTGAGCCACAATACCTCATGTCTAAAATCATGGGGATTGTGAATGAATGAATAAACTGCTACTCATTATTCTACATGCACCAAGAAGAGTCCTGATGCAACAGTGACTGTATACTTGGGGATTACACTCGCTGAACAAGTGTGCAAAAATGTTCAAACGTCAAAACTCACTCTTTTTCCAAGTTCAATTCAGCAATGAAACTTACGAAGAGCCAGTGGATTGAAATATCTTCGCGGAAAATAGCATTTACATTTTACTGTCTTCCCTAACAGTTTCACATACCGATACGGTGTTGGGGTTTTGTATTAGTCACGTTTATCAAATTTTTCATTAAATTACTATGAGCAAATAGATTTGCAGTTCCTTCGTATGCATTGTAACAATCTTAGCTGGTTTAGCTAGTTTAACGGTAAAATATAAGTCGGTTTCACAGTCTTACCGACGGCTGTGAGTTAGGTGTACTTTGTATAACTATTGATATGGCTTTCTGAATCACACTACCAATGCGCTGCTGAGAATCATGCTATATGAAAGTATTTAAAGAATACTGTATACCATATTTTGTTCGGTCGCGTGTCAAAACAGAAGGTGTATGATGTAATCGCGACATATTCAACAGTGTCGTGATGGACCGAGTCCAGTTTTTGCGCAGTTCGTTCGTGTATAATGTATTCTTGCGACTTCAGTGCGTGTATGTAATCATAAGTATGAAAATGTCACTTAACGAAGAAATGAATTCAACTTCCGTGGTGATATCACTGTGGAAAGCAGTGAAATCCTATTCCATTTGACGACGGCCGAAGCCTCAAGTTTACGTTTGTTTGTGTGTGTATGGTTACTTGGTTGTCTACCAGTGTCGAGCTGATTCGACTTATTAACGATTCACCACTTCCGCTTGGTCTGTACGCTTGCCAATCAGTGAAAGAACCGTTGCCAAGTCTGCGGTAGTTGTTCTCGTTTTTGACAACTGCTTTCATGCGTGCGTGGGTTGTGAAACCGTGGGGACACTGACTTGTTGGCCGGTTAGTTAGCTGGCCGTCTGGCTGGCTGGTTGAGCCGTTCGATTCGGCTGTGGGTGGTGCATATGATAAATGAATTGTCTGCCATATTGGCACAACACACATATATAGGCACGCATACACAAAGCGAGACGCATGCACGAAACAGAACGTCTCGGCGTGGGCTAAGGAGCATACTGAAACAGGCTGTTTTGTGAACTAACTTTGGATGTAATGGATGAGTTTGTGAGAGATGACGATGGTTCGTGTGCTCGTCGATTTGTGTTCCAAACTATATCCCTACGTCCGTGATCACGAAACTGTATCTAGATGTGGTCAGTGGAATCAACGTTTCCTGTCTTCCCTGTCTTCAATGGGGAAAAAACTTAGCCTGTCTTGCTTAATTGGATTGCTAAATTTAACACTTACCAACTTAGATAATCTAACAACTTTGTGGAACGTATGACATCTCATGTGAAATTGCAATGCTCTAATATAAGAGTTAAGAACAGCCGTTGCGGTGAT
The DNA here is from genome assembly GCA_013368495.1 of Paragonimus heterotremus. Taxonomy (NCBI): domain Eukaryota; kingdom Metazoa; phylum Platyhelminthes; class Trematoda; order Plagiorchiida; family Troglotrematidae; genus Paragonimus; species Paragonimus heterotremus. The sequence goes on from LUCH01002121.1 coordinate 17,657, forward strand.
CTTGACGCGAAAGGACGCAGTGGATTTTCACGCAGGTGACCTTGACTTCTTCTGTTCAATGTTGTCATATTTGTTGGTTTTGATCAATTTTTCCTGAACTGTTTGGTGGTGCATCAAACGAATTCCAGACAACTCCAGAATAATCAGTATTCACAACTTTTGTCGGCAAAGTGCAATTTATTTTAACCTTGTTGTAAGAATATATATGCGATTTCACAATAAGTGAATACAAAGTCACATCGCACAAAGAGTAATAGAGAAGTGATTGGTTTGACTCAACCTGTCTTAGTATGACTGCATTTCGATCTGTGTTCCCGTGTTGTTAAGCAACTATTTTTGGAGCGAGTTTCTTTTTTAGCTTGATAGTGTGCTAACATGCGCCACTGTTGTTAACTATACTGTCATATAAGAGGCTGATGTAGATGCATAGCTACGTTACAACCGTACGTTTTGAAAAGAAACCCTCATGATATACAGTTCATCTGTGGTAACTATAAGGCCCCTCGTGAGAGTTATACTCAAGTTTGTGATGCTGGAACGTTAATATTATCCCAGAGACAATTTCCTTAACTAGATGCTGTTTACAATATATTCTCATTAGTCTTCCGGAGTTTTTCATATGCCTCATATCCAAAGCTTCAGAAGAATGATGGTTTTTCCACAATGTTTTATCCATAATTATTGTTGGTCCCTGGAGTGTATGGGTAAAGACAACTACAGATATTTTCGTACACGGCTTGGTAGCCCTCGTTGCCCATTTGCAGGTTAGAGAAAGCTTACCATATCTGCTTACATGTGATACTGTACCGAAGAGAATTCAAGGTGTGAACATGACAAAAGTGTTAACAGCATAAGAGTATGGTTCTAAACCACGTCAAAGTTGTGTTGATAGCTAAACTGATTGGAGACTCGGGTTAGCATCCCGACTGTATGCATTAAATCATCGCTTCGAGCCGTATACTGATAACATTGCTGCGACCGATTGAAGCAGGCTGTTACAGATCAGATACACCTTGAAGCTGAAGGAACGTTCTTTGCAGGTTAGGCGTTTCATCTATGCTGCCAATTTGTAAAATGAGTTCGGAGGTAAGGATACCTACGAAGCTTGAATATAAGTCTCATCGAACTCGACGGCTGATGCTAAATTTTACAGGTCAAGATAAGTCGGTGTCTGACTTACCGACAGCACACGGAGAACTGACTCATTCAAAACAATGTTTCCAGCAGAAAAGTAAACAAATTGATAGAACGCGATATGTTGTCTCACGCGATAATCTCTCTTGAATGCCCTCCATAATGGGCAGTTGACAAGCTTCGATGGTTGCCTGAAGATGATGACGTAGCTCGATGTTGAACTTCAAGGGAAGGCTTTCAAATTGTACTACTCCGAACAACTGGATTAACATCCTTAAGGTCAAATTTTATTAGTCAAAAAGCATAATCAGAACAAAGACTGAAAACTTCCAAATCAATTGTTTCTAGATTACGCTTGTCTACGGAGGCTTGGTCGGAACGGAACAACTGATCAGTGTACAGTGAGTTGTGGCTTAACAATGAAAACTGCAAAAAACACCTTCGGATCTCGTCCCGCTTTCAAACAATATTCAATGTTTGCCGGTTTTTCGTATCGTCAGCTTATAACAGTACTACAAGACCTATCAGTTCAAAGATGGATGATCTGTACAACAACGAATTGAGCATTGAACCTTGAGGTACATAGCTGGTTGCAAAGTGCTGACCAACGTGTCGTTCATTCAAACAATGTGCAAGTTATACAAGTGGCTGTTGTGTGAATGATATATTTTCATTTCTGGTAAACTATGTGTTATAACAGAATTCTACTAAGATTTACACGTCTCAGCCGTTGTGGCAATCCACAACATCACCGATAGAAGTTATATCGTTGTCAAGTGTTCATAACACACAGTTACATTATAAACAAATCTGATAACTATTATTTTTGTACATTTTTTTGTCCATACATCTATTAGTACCAGAATTGTCGCAGGTTTCAGAAAAAATGTAGTTTTCATCTACAAATTTGCCAGTACATCACTTCAGGTTTAGCAGGTTTACTATACCTATTAAGCCTGTTGTGACCTGCAATTTCAACTGAGAGGAGATCATAAAGTTTATACTCAAGCATCTCACTTCTCCTGATGTCAATTGATCTAGGGGTACCAGCTGAACTAAAAGAGCTTTCATTTTTATGCTCTACTTATTCTGATTGCAATAAATGTAATTTGAGTAGTGCAAACTCATTGGATGCTCATTCAAGATCGATTTCGCTATACTTGCGAAATATTTTCTTTGATTTGTACTCCTGAATAGAACTGTGTTTACAGATTGGTATAGTAGATGCATGAAGCATCGAATGTATACTCTACAGTCGTGCTCACAAGTAACTGACGGCAGTAATTTCGCTCAGACGATAACCTTGCGCGTGCATGTTCAATGTAAATGTGCAGCTGGACTCTGCTTATCAATCTTCAATGAAGACAGCACACACATGCGCCACGCTGGCTTTTGGACTGAACTTGGTAGGTTATCATCGATCACACCAAACGGTTTTCATTATAGGTCGTCCGTTTATCGGAAATAACGTTTTGTGTTCGTGGTTTGGTCTTCGACCGACTCTCTGTTACTTCCTACACACTTATTGACCGGGTACCTTGACGCTATCTATTCCAGTTGTAAAAGTACAATAGTTTTGCTAGAGATCCGTCGCGTACTGAGATTTTCTCCACAATCTATGGGTAATATTGACCGATTAAACGTTAAATGTATATCGTTTGGGTAAGAGGTATAAAATTCTGATTTTATTAGTCAAATATGAAAATTGTGTTAAACAATTATGGTTTGTGAAACAGTAGGGGAATTAAAATTACGATTCAATAAAGTGTGTTACCGTGAGCATGTGCTGCTACATCTACGATCGCACGACTGCGAAGAAGTTCCGAATATTTACCATTATATTTTTACTGGACTGTTATTTAGGTTTGCAGTTTAAATGCTTAAACAGTTTGATAGCGGAACACCTATAACACACCTGAAACATTGCAGATCCAAGCATCTTTTCTAAGTGACTGTTTAAGAACTTTGTCCTAAATTGCGGTGGCTATTCCAATAGATAGATTGAATAGACAGACTTTATATTTGTAATAGCTAATAAACGAGACTGAGCTAATTTGGTGAGAAAGGGGCTCCTGTTAATCATTAATGAAACAGATGTTATTCTCCACAGCACTTTTAGCCCGATTAATGCTATATGGAAAGTATTCCCTAACAGTGTAGATAACGTACCGATCTATTACTCTTAACAGGATTGTTTTACCATTTAGGTATATGTTACTACAGCTTTGTGGTGCCGTTTTCTTGATCTTTGTGATTATATCCGCCATTGTCATAAACTTCCCGTCCCTCTTACTCTTACGATTTTTTTCAGAAATTAACAGGCAACCTACCTTTCAGTACTCTGACCTACTACAGTATGTTTGTCACTAGTAAGAGGACACTAGTTTACATTTTACAACAAATGGACAAGCCTTGATTAGAAAACCTTGGGCTGATTTTCACGTGAGTAGCCTTTGTTAACCATGAATTATTCACAGAAGTTAGATCAATGAACATGGGAAAATTCTACGGTAAATCCAAGTGGTTGTGATACCACCGTGATGGTCGAGGGTTAAGCAAGCGTTAACCCGCCCTGCTGATATTGGGTACTCGCAGAACTGCATGTGCTTCATCACTCAGTCACTCATTTCAGCCGTTCTATAATCTTGTCGGTGGTTTTGGCCTGAAGTCATTTCCGTTCGACTGGTTTTTGTGTTACTGCTGGTTTGTCCGCTTTATATCACGATGACCTGACCTAACCGATTCGAAAGCGTTTTCAGCCAGATGTAGTTGAGCATGTCTGGGAGGTTCAGATGGTCACAGTGGTTTAGAGATATCGTGAAGCACTATTTATGTCGATTAAGCATATTATACGGGGTAACCCTTATCAAACTAAGACAAACAGCGTATATTACAAGAATCTTTCAATGCTACGAACGGTCTCATAAGTCAACTGCACACTTTGTGTAAACGTTACTCTCCACAGGAGATGTACAATGCCTGTCAGACTATATGACTGAACTACAGGGGAACGACCATATCTGCTGAACTGAATCAACAACAGGCACTTCATTGCCTAGCAACTGCTGAAGTAAACAGATCTTAGCATTTTGTTTCTATCAGCTTTAAGGACAAACTTATTCGGAACAGGCTTAATAAATGGAGCTATCACTGGTATGTACTTCAGCCAAAATACTCATGCTAGATGCTTACTGCTGATATAGTGAACGTTTCAGCTTTTTAATGCGAATGTGCTCAACCCGTCAGATAATGATCAGTGTGCCTACTCCGCTACCTAATAGTTCTTCAAACTAACAAATTATCGTCATTTTCAGCAATTCAGCGACTGAACTCATTCGTTTTAAACCACTAGGCCCGGCTACTTCTCTGCGGAATGAAGATTTGTGACTCACAACCCCCCAAGGTTGACTTCGACACCATAGAACAACTACCGAGCTTACTGCTAGCACATCAAGTCTGCGAAGGTGTCAGTATTCTACTTGACTGCTAAATTGTAGATTGCTTTGAGGCAAGCGGTTGGAGTTTAGTCCTCATTGCACCAGTTCCTTGCCTTAAACTTGCCCACTCGATGCACTGGAATACTGAAACGAAATGACCAAAGCACGTTAGATCCGCTCTTTTAGATTAGTGCAGCACATAGGATGTTCGTAAGGTTTCATCACGGCTGTTTATCCTATTTTCTATTACGTCTGTACAAAAAAGCACCCTAATACTGACTGATAAGGTGCATTTGTTTATTATTACAAATGCATTTAGTGAATTTGGCAAAAATGTTTTTTTTTCATGAGGTGTATGCTCAGGCCATGATAATAAGGTCGCTGACCAATGGCATCACCTCGTCCTCAGCGCTAGATTTAAATTACTAAGAGCAGACTCATTGAGTGCTTTTAAATTAGACCTTGTTAATAACACCACCTCTCCAACAGTTCCATCTTTTTACAAACACCTCTATCACGACATGCAAATTGATAAAGCACGTGCAAACCAACCTCATTCATGGGGCCACTAACTAATCAAGATTGCCCATACACAGCGTGAGTGGGTCAGCTAGCTGTCTTGGCACGTAACAACAGTACACAAAGCAAAACTTCACACCATGTTTGAATAGTAATAAAACCAGTCAGTTGCTATGAAGAAATGACAATGTGGACAGTTAACATTGTGCAGTGTACATCCATTCAGTTCACTTGTGGCTTACTACGTTACTTTTTCCGTACTCTCTCAACGTATGTCGTCAGCTAGCTAACCCATTCCAGATGCATCTAGGATTGGCTAAATCGCTTCCACCAAGCCTACTGTACTGGCACAAAACGCGGTAGCTCCGTGACGCCTATTCACGCTGTTTTCAACAACCGTGTTTCCATTGAGCTCTGGAAATTAATTAATTGGTGAACTATTGAACGCAGTTTTTAAGTATTTCATTGAACAGTTGCTGAGTTATTTACTTAATATGGAACATGTGGTTAACCATTAAACTGTATTGTTTTAGACTGCGCATTGCAGATAGCACAGAAATCTTAGACGTAACTAACTGATTCGTTAAACATACGAGACTTCTTTTTCTCCAAAATGAGGCCATTCAAATAAGAGGAAGCATTAATGCAAAAGAGTCAGAAGTGACCTAAGTGTAGATACTCTGGAATTCCGTTTGACGCGATAAGAACTGTGTACATCTAGTTATAATGCACTCTACCACATGGGCTACGAAACCACTCTGAAAGTACAAATGTATCACGTTTGGATTCAGTTATTCAACCATACCACTGTCATTTAGAGTCAACCGAGTTATCCGGCTTCTAGAGCGACTTGGCGGGATTTCTACGATGTGTGAAGCTGGAATCCATCTACATTACTTCCAAGCAAATTGTGTTGAAGAATTTCCGCTTTAGAAGAGACCCAGTTGTTGAGGAACTGAGCCTAATTATGAAGCTTTAGGGTTTTCAGTTTAACTCCGTGGCTCATCTGGTAAAACACTTGTCTCTGGTTTGAATACATCCGAAAATCAGTTTTTCACAATTGTGTTCTTTCTAAGTGAACTGAACCGACGCATCATTCGTCGGAAGCGGGTGACACTGAAATCGAGTTCCAACCAGTTTTGTGGTGTTTCTCACAGTGTGCGTATTTCATACGCAGCAGAACTTCTATATTTCGGTGACCCAGTTCGTTGTCTGTTGGTGAATAGAAGTTGCTCATATGCTCAGTATTATGTGGTCAACCAACTTTTCTCTCTCTGTCAACGGTCTGAACAAGACCAATTGGCCTGAGTGGTATTCACAATTCCCACCATCAATAGGCGTTACCAGCCAATGAAGTTATTTTCGGATCATGACGTATATGGGTATATTTCTGAATTTACAGTGTTAGTCAATGGAGTTTTGACAAGTTTCATTATACTCTCATGATAAATACAGACTAGTTGAACTGTTATCAAGAGTTGTTGATTAACACAAGTATATTAAAACTCTCGTGAGATTTATTATGACATACCTTATTTACTGGTGTTCTTGTTAGCCTGACTGACTGAGCTGACGCAGGCTTATTTGTCTGCGACGAATTTCTAGTTCTGATTACAAGAACGTTACTTTTTGATTTACATCCCCAAGTGGGTCAATAATCAATGGGAAATTCGTGATTCTCTGTTTGCTGATATTTGGCGACTTGCCTATCGACCTTTGATGTCATTTACAGTCTGCCGTAATCACGTTTAGGTTTTAATCCTTGTTCACTGTTCATGAGAAGTTGTTCTAAAATAGTTCTTCTGACGATTGTTTATCGAATTTATTGTCAATGATTTGCTCTGTGAACAAAGGAAGTTCTGTACTACGCCTGTTCTTTGATAAGCCAGGCAAAACTAATCAACCATATTGACTAACAGGCAGACTTTAAATACTCGAAGAAAACCAGAAATTTGAATCTGGCTAGTATTGATTATTTTCACAGCTTTATTGCTCTCTGGGGATGAATATTTTTAGTTGATTAACCCTCGAAGATACAGAGAAGGAAATTCGTATGTAAAATTCCGTGAAATATCTCATCTGGTTCAACATTTGAAAAGTCTGCCAATGTTAACCACGAATAGTCGTGGGTTGTGTCAGTTCTTAACTGTGAAACATTCTCAGCATAGCTCATTGTGTCATGCGCGACTGTGAAACTCATCGTTTAGACTCTTTGACTATGTCTTTCTTGAAATACCTCAGCCATGCTTTCTTGTTATTGAGCACTTTGTAAACAACTTAATATTACTTATTGTATGACATAAGTTGAGAATTAAATCTTTTACAATCATTCCATAATGATATTTTGGAGATACGCTGTCTGCAAACAAAACCCGCAATTCAAACCCCATTCACCGTCACATGTTTATCTCATATTAAGGCAACATGCAGTGTGTATCAAATTCAGTTATTTATTCCAATAGACTGGATAGCTTGGTTAAATTCCGGTTCACACATTGTGAATGTACATCACCACCATCAACTTTTGACCTTAACTTCATCAAAGATTTTATGATAAACAGCGTTGTGTGTACTTTTTGACTGCATACAAAGTGGAACATATATCAACAAAGGTATGCACCGCGTAAGTACATGAGGGTACAGTATGGATGAAGGTCGAAATTGATGACCTTCCATTACTATTCGAAAACATTACCTCACGGGTTAAGGAGTGACCAGTCATTTATGGACGTTTATGTACTCTTGTCTCTTGTTCCTTCGAACGTGTGTTCGTGTCGACTGTATTTTTGTCATAAAAATATCAGTCGCCACCATTTTCCACTGTCTGTGTGCCTGCCAGTTAAACAATCTATTAGTAGGAGTTGGGTTTCCCAGGTCGAACGAACTGGAAAATTATCTGTGATTCATTTTTTAGAATTTATTCTGTAAGATTACAGCGTGTATTCGAAGAATTCCTACATTTTCGTATGAACTGTTACTTTCAGAGTTTTTTTTTATGAGTAACTTAACTTTAAAGCGTTATTCATCAATATTATCCGACAGTGATAAAAAGATAAATGCGTTGTTTGAAGTCAACTTTGTGAAGGCCTCCTAGTCAGTTGGAAACTGTGGCAAATTATAAGTTCAGCCCCGAAGTCATTAGATAAAAAAACACATTTGGCTATAATTTTGTGTCAAGATAACTCGCTCCTTGAAATTGATGAGCCGAATGATTCCGATGGGAATGTGTATTTCTCCACAATTCGGCTTAATTCCTATGACCCTTGAATTTGCCAAATTGACATGCAGATTTTACATAATGTTTCTGTCGTAACGCCATAGATACACGATGCCTGAAAGCGAATCTACGCTAGTAACCTCCAAATGAGCATGATATATGGTCATTTACCGGTTCCATGCTTTACTGTATCTTATCTGTAGATATGATGTTGCCCGGTCAGTAGTACTGTAAGATTGCTGAAGTCGTTTAGCACACAGCATGATGCCCATGAAACCGAGGTAGCCGGGACGTTGCGAATGTTGGTTACCAGTGTTCTAGGTAATCTTATTTGTGGCATCATTTACCACATCTCTACCACCTTTTATTTTGGTCATGTCTCATGCACTCTTTATACAAACGCAATTATCACTTTTAGTGCATATTTATCTAATTTTTTCAGATGTTGACAGTGTGAGATTTGATGCACACATTTTGAGGTGTAGCCAAATATCAGTGTCATGGGAATCATCCAACTTTCAGCCTAAGATAGTCAACTTCTAGTTAATGAGGTATCGTGAGACCGATTGATAATTACGTCGCTTTTTATCTGTTTCATGGAATGACAGTTTAGAAAAGACATTTGGTCAAGTGTAATGCAAACGATTCGAATATCTATTGTCTCTTCTCAGGTTTACAAACAACAACCGTCGTCACATGTGTTCATCTGTTCGATATACCAGCTTTTATCTTGTACTCGGCCAACACTTTTCCATACCAACCTAAACAAAGGCGAAACCGGTTAACGAAATTTCCAAACGATGGATTAGTGTGAATTTCAAGACCTTGCGTTCACAAACTGGCGACGGGCTGAGAACCTTGTGTTCATCCAGGTAGTAGAGATACACCCACCATCGTCTATACTTATTGTCACACTGGGTATGATACTAATAGGAACGGTTGCTGGCGGATTTGGTCCTTAAATCGTACTACCTTGGATCCTTTGTTCGGTTGAAAGGCAAGTTCTTAATTTATGTTTTAAGTGATCCTCTAAGAATATAGCCTCGGGGATTAACCTTTACTTTCTAGAATCTTTGTTCGGAAGTGTGATTCAAACTCAAAGGGTTCATAGCTGTTTTTATTGCTGAACCGTTTTCTACTGTCAAGAAGATAACTTGCTCGTTATTATCAAGGCATTGTAACTAGACAGTTGGTGATGCAGATCAACTGCCCCGAGTTTAAAATCAGTTAATCGATAGCCAATCTATTCTCCCCATCCCCGAGTTAGTAAGGTTAGAGTTCAAATTCATGTAGTCTCAAGATTATACTTTGTAAGCGGTAATTAGTTTGGCGCATTATATCGAAGGCGTGCCACTAAAAAATTCAGTCGGAGTTTAATGATTGCGATCAAATGAATTTTTGTACAACAATTCATTTCAAAACAATATTTAACGATCTTCAAGGAATAATTTGTTTGCTTCAACGCACCTGGTGGGGGTGGTAGGCGTGTAGTGAAGGTTCTTAGAAGAAAACGGTTTACGTGCTGTTTAAAATTGGTATGGAAATTCAGTGGTCATCATATGTCATCCTGAACACTCATTCGAAGCATTTCTATCACGCAGCCAAAATACTTTATGTAAGTAATTAGATACAATTTTATCTGACAAACGAGAAAAATCACAAATTTCAAATAAAGCTATGTAAAAATGCTCTCTTATGAGTATGTTTTGTACCGTCTATTTTTCTAAAGGGTCTCCTCTCCGAACAAGTTACAGGATTACCCCCTGTACTTATCAGAACTCATCAGTAGTGCTTATCGTCGTCTCAGTCAAACATTGCATGCCAATTCATATGCTTGAGATGAGTGTGGCTAATCTCATACAGGCCATGGGAGGAGATTCAACTGTGAACGTTTAATCACAATAGCCTATAAATTCCCGGTTACTTTCTCAGGGAGATTTGCTATAAATCCACATACTGTGAAGTATTTTGATAGGGAGTCTTGCTCTTTACCGCATCTGTTCTCTGTGATCAAAGCTCTACTCCTATAACAATCGACGGTAACTCAATATTTTAATAAAAAACGTTACCCATTTGTACTCAGGTTGACTGAAGGCGCTCACAGAATTAACGTGTATACTTGCACGTTTGTGTGTGTGTGGATTTTCCGTCTGCCAAATACAATACAAAATGTCTATTGTTTGAACTCTACATTCAGACTTAACTGTAAACTCACATGACAGACTGTTAAAACTTGGCTTGTTTTGTACATGCCACGATAAGCCTATTATTCTGCTGTCATTCATTGTTATTTCTAAAAACGAGGCTTTTTTCTGTCTTACTTCTGCAGTGAGACGGCACTTCGTTCTACCATATACCACCGGTATACTGAAATAAACACTATGAGAGAGAATAGTTAATCTCCCTCTCGTCTGACAGTATGCGATTATCCCAAGCGTTGTAGTTCAGCAATAACATCCAATATGTTCCAAATTACTTTGTTACACTTTTTTTTCGTCATGTGACGAATATCGAAGTACTTGTTATTTGACGTTCGTCTTTTCTGACTTTGTGATCAAATCATTCAGCGATTGGTAACATTTGATTTAAGCCATTTTACAGTACAATCACATCCTCGTGGCTCATTAATTAAGGTTTCTGTGTATGGTATCCCCGTTTGCTGTATCCTCTTCTTCTGCTTCAATTCCTTGGTTCGGCATCTCCATTGCAAATGCCCACAATATTTGTAGATTGGTTCGTTGTTGTCCATGAACCGGTTGTATTGAAAATTTGTTCAACAGTTTCTCTGCAATCACTGGATCGGAGTTTAGTTTATTTTCCGTTCTCCGTCTTCGAAAAATCTGTATTTCATCAACTTTCTGTCTTTTTCTGTCTTGAGGCATCCAGTATCTACGTCCTACTAGTAAGCTGTCTGTGTGCTTCGTTACTCTAAAGCCTTTACCTGAACGAACGGCTTTTATTCTCTCCCGGCATGATCTTGTCTTCAGTAAAACTGATACGTTGTGACTAAACTTACACTAACAAAGTCACTCACTATGTTAAGTATGATGCCCTGGTACAGCTATAACTTCCGTTGACGGATCACTCATCAAACGACATACAAGTTCATAGACTTGTTTAGTTTTCTGGTTATTGAAGTTGATTGGGTTAGGATGATGACTACCCGTCGGTCACACTGATTCGAACTTCCTTTCTTAAGGCCTAAATTTAAAGGAAGCACCGAGGAACTAATCATGGGTTTTCTGATGTATTTGGTTCGTATGCACTCACATAGTTATAAGTACCCTCATTTTTGTTCAAACAATGAAAAATGACCCGTGTTCAGGGGTGTTGATTATCGGAAGTGTGGTTGTTGTAATAGGCGGTGAAATGGCTTTTCAATATCGTATTCTTTCCATAGACATCTTGTCGTTTCTACAAAATCGGTCTTTCTAAGGGTGTGCTCCTTAACAGAGCCCAATTTATGGGCATACATCACACATTGATCGGTTTGCTCAGCATGTATTTCTCAGGAGACTGATACTTACAAATCATATTTTCGCCGGAATTTGTTGACAGCCAGTTAAAATTAACAATTTTTTAGTCCATTATGTTGCATCCCAGAGTTTACTTGTAACTAAGGTAGATTGTTTGAGATTGCATTTAAAGTGGGATTCTTTTTGCGGGCCACCCTGTCTTATCGAGATGTCACTGGATCTGAAAGAGGCACAATTAAGTTTTGGATGATATCGTCTACGTTTAAAATGTTTTTCTTTCTCACCGTCTATATGTTGATCTTTGAATAATCGTGAAAATGTCATCTATATCTTAACCTCAAAGGGGAGATGAAGACATTCATGACACTTGGTGATTCCTCTCTCCGAATCATTTATAGATCAAGTTTCACGGTTCAAATGTCACGTTCATTTGTGTTTGTCTACGATGACTCATTTTAGATGCAAAAGCTGTCTGAATGTGTACACTTAGTCTGGTGATGCAAACATATACGTTCCCCAAATAAAACTAAATACACATTTCCAGCGTTTATTGTGGGGGGGGTTACACTGTTAGTTAAACGTTGTCCATGTTTGATCACACCGTTTTTATTGAGATAAACGTGTCCTCGCAACCCATCACATACGAAATCAATAGAACTGTGTTTATGTTTCTATTGAAGCCTTTCGATTGTGGTTATGGTTGATTGGAATGGAAACAGTGAACTCAGAACGTTATAGTTTTAAGGTGATTGTCCTGCCCGCTACCTCATTGGACACTAAAAACATCACATCGGAAGGTTCAGTCACAAAGGCTAATGGTAAACTCGAGAGGTTTTGGAAAAACTGGTTGACGGTCGTGTCGAGTCCAGCACTAACTCTTTGATCAGAAAGTTTTCATTCAAATCGAGACCTTTAGACGTACTGTGTCAAAAGTGTTCGTCAACATACGTTGGACAGTGCTCACAGTTTCGGATTAGTGTTATGCTCCATCGGACGTTAATGTGTAAACGGGAAACATTCTGTGTGATTGTCGAGTTGGAACTGCGCGGCCATCCACCGTTACTCATTTTACATTTGTTCCGTAAAATTCATACATCTACTGCGCTCCTGTACTACTTTTAGCAATCGATATGGTATGCTCGGAAAGGACAGTAAAACTGGTCACTTTTGAAAGTTCAATCCTTGTGTAGACAGAATATATACCTAATTCACATTTAAGGTTATTTTACGAAAACCAAAAGACATATACATTGGAGAAAAACAAGTTTTTATTACTGGTTAAATCAATAGTCTGTATTCAACTTCTGAATTCTGTCGCCCCTCGCCGTTAACAGTAAGTCGGAGTACTGGTTCAGAATAAATCCACAGAGATATTTACAAATGTAAATTGTCCCCAAAGCTGTCATATAAAGAGCTTATTCGCGATCTCGAATTCATCGTCAACTTTTGAAATGAACGTCATTTTGGCTTCTTGGCTATTTCACGTTTTCTGTGGTCAGGAAATTTTAAACGCCGAGTTCTTCTGGGTTGAGCATATCTGGAATTCAGATACTCAACTGTGTCTGCAGCCATTTTTTCCAAGTGGTTTCTGAAAACTGGTGAACCCCGTGTGAGCACTTGCGAAAACGGCATCTACGGTTATTCATTGAGTTATTCTGCTACCTTGACGAGGTAATCAGGCCTGCACACTGCATCAACCAGCACGGCTTTGCTGACTAGAACTTTGGTCCTTCTAGGCGTGACCATATCAGATTAACAGAAATGAAAAATCCACCGAAAATCAGTTACGTTGGTAAGATTGTTTATTACATTACTGTTTGCACAGAAGTGCTTAGGTAATGAGACGTGATCATGTGTGTATACAGTAGATTTATTTTTGTTGTTGCGAGCAGCTGTTTTCCAGTTAGGAACGAAGGAGGTTAGAAACCGTATCTTCAAACAAGGGACACTCTAATCCTCTAGCGGTTGACCGTGACTGAGGCCTTCAGGTATTATTCAGAAACCTGCTGTAGACTCGACTACTTTCACTGCGCGCTGAAGTGCTCAGAAAAAGGCAACAGTCGTTTATTCACCACACTTCCTAGTTAACTAACCCTCTCATTGCCAAGCCAGTCGGACTGTTGAGTCAGTAGTTCTGGATGGGGTCTCCCAAGAGGATCTTATTTTCCGTTGTGTGACAGGTCATTTTTGGTCAAGAACTTGGTATGAGGTCCCTCAAGTCAAACCCGTTCTGCGTCATAAAGTACCGGGAAATATTTAAAGTTATCGCTGCCTTAGTAAACTAGTTCGTTCCGTTTTATCTTTCTTTCTCCTTGCTCTTAATTTTCTACTGTTTATTTCAAGACAGCTGGTAAACACTGGCGTTTTTAACCCCCTCAGTTTTCGACAAATACGTCAACAAGTTCCTCTTACCAGCACCGTCTACTGCGATGTCTCCGAAACGTGTCTCTACGGTCCTAACATTACAGTTCGTTTGAATTCGATCTTGATTGTTTTTCAATCGGCGGTTCTTTCTCAGATTTTATGGTGACATTGAGGCCATATCTCGCAGTCAAGACAGAGTGGAGATTGCACTGAGCTACAAAGCAGAGTAGGGCTTTCTCGGCTGGATTCCCTCGAATGGTTATCTGCAAACTGTCAGTAAAATTCTGTCGATACAGAAAAAGTAAATATTGTTTGTTTGTAATATCTGAATATGCCTCAACGGACAAAAATTCAGATAGTGTCAAGATTGTCTTCTATGATGCCCTGTTTTGGTATTCTGAGACAAACCAAGCACCCGGACATCGTTATGCTTGTTGTCATATGATGGCATGTCTGGGTGTTCTTGCGCATCACCGTGATAAAGACGACCAGCTTGTACAACTATGTGCATCACATGGACTCTATATATTGAGCAGCACATTTCAGCACAAACGACGACAATGTATCATGTAGAGACCATCCCGTACAACTCACCCATGGATGCAAAGTGATCATATCGCTGTACGTTATCAATGGTACCATTCCATCAAAGATGGTTTCTCATTTGGAAGTAATCACTGTTATCGTTTTATCTTGCCCGGCTGTGTGTTACTGTTTAATCGGCCCACAAATGAAAGGTACCCGGTTGTAAAATGAGCTACGAAACGCACACCAGGCAGCTTCAGCAGTTAAGCTGGCAGACTCGCGACAACGGGGAGACCCAAGCGAGCATTGGGTAAAAATGCTAAAAGTTATGCGAACCTCTTTTGAAGAGGTCCGTTGATTCAGGAGAATGTATGAACAAACGTCGACTGATCCCTTGACTCCGAATGTGACAAAGACCACAGAAACTGAAAGGCAAACCTTGGAACCTGGAGGCTTGCTACTCTGGTCAAACCAAACAGATGAAGTAGATATGTTAATCCGGGAATAACTGGGCGCTGACGTCATTCATTCGTGGTTGAACTGGTCGTCGCTAATGTTCTACTGATGGCTATATGTGAAATGGATAACCCACAAAATTACAGCTTGTCGCGGTGACTTAGTAGATTGGTCTAGAACCTTGAGGGAATCCTCAACTGGCCTAAGCTAGCACACTGAGATGCGAATGTTGGACATGTTATGGTTAGTTGTGACATACCAGGAAAGCCTTCACCGGAAACTGCAGTGGCTAGGGAGCTTGAATTAGTGAAATACAATAAAGTCCCAGGACCTGACCTTCTTTCCTCAACACATTTCAAAAATGATGATAAAAGATTGTTGTCTGAACTTACCACACGCCACCTTTACATATGGTCGACTGGAGCTTATCAAAATTCAATCCACTCACTTCATGTGACAACCACAGAGGATTTAGCCTCGTCACTATTGCATCCAAGCTGCTCACCGGTCTCATATCGAGGCGGCTTGTGAGGCACAGAGAAAACTGTACGAGAGAAGAACAAGTGATTTTCCGTCCTGGTCGGGTGCGTAGCATCGGAGCTTCGGCGCTCCTTTTCTCAGTCAATGACCGTGACAGTTATGGTGGACGATATCTTGGAAGGACCTCTTAGATGTTACGAGGATCTCGGGATGGAGCTTCTGCGAGGAAGTCTGCCGACTGATATTGAGTATCCTGATGATATTGCTTCACTTAGCTCTCTTGCGATGAATATTCAGTCCATACCGGATCGGTTACATGATATTACCGGTGTATGTGTTGTACATTGTGTAAAGTGTAATTACGAGATTGAGTTGACACTGACCAATGCTCACAGACCGTCTACCTGGGTAGTGTCATCTTGTCGGCCCGCATTACTGCTAACGAGATGTTCACGAGGAAAAAGGACGCGTGTATTGCGTTCTTCAACCTCCTTAACTTGTGGCGTCGGGAAAACGCCGATCTTTCATTTAAATCCAGAGTCTACAATGTGTTTGTGAGTTCACCTCTGCTATATGTCTCATGCACCTGGCCGACTCGTGCGGAAGATAGACTGTCGGTTTTTCATCACTGTGGTCCCCGTCATCTCACCTGTACTAACTGGTTTGTTTGTGTGGGCAACGTGACAATCAGCCGACGCGTGTTTGAGAAATATGTAGCTTTCCGACTGATAACCGAGGTAGTCAGAATGCACAGTGTTCGGTGGTTAAGCTGTTCCCGGTATACCGAAGTAGCGTCTGTTGTACCGCGCGTTGGTCAATTTGGCTGCTGGTGACTAGGAGGAACCACTAGGTGGTCAATCGAAAACGTGGTCATAAACTATGAAAGGCCTACCCATTCCGCTGAGCAATGTTCGTGAGCGCCGTCTGTCTGGCTGAGGAGTTTGCGACTCTCCGCACCAGCGGTTAAAAAAACTCTTCGACATGATAGTTTGTCACAAACTGCATCCGTCCTGTCCCGGTAATCTGGATTGTTTTTCTTTGCTTAGTTTCTTTCCGTTCTTATTTCTCGTCACACATTTTTTACTTGTTTATTATTCTGCACCTTCGTATGTCATTGTAAAATCCAATGGCCGCCGGAACCACTGTATCAAAATTTGCGTCCTGAAGTTGAAACTGATGATGATGATGACGCTCTTTTAGTAACATATCAGAAAGTTTAAGGGCGATTAAATAAATTGCAGCTATTTTGTGTATCATCCGTACTCTTTGTTCGTGGTATCCTTTTAATTTTCGAGTTTTAAAAACTTACATTTTGTTGATCCTGAGACATTGAGTCATACTGATCTAGAGTTTCCTGCAATGACCCGAACCAACTGTTCGTTCTTTTATCTTCAAGTTTACCAATTTCTCCTGCTAACGATTTCAGTTCCAATTGGTTCTGTTTCGTGAAAAACTAACTTCACTGGTTCCAAAGTAATGGCCGTCAGTTTCTTTAACCTTCCAGAAGTTAGTCAAATCTAACAGTGGTGAGTCAGAAGCACTGTGTTAAAATACAGACATTCGTCGACGAGTATTCCGCTTTAGCTAACCCAACTGTCACACAGATACATAGGGTTTTCTAGGTCGTAATCAGAAAGTTGTGCATTTATCCGAATGACTTCCAAGCTGATGCGAATGTTAGTCCAAACACACGTCTCTCTGTTGAGGTTTCGACCATTTCTTGACTACATTAATCCGATGCTATCTGTTTGAAGTAACATGCAACTGCACGTATGAGTACAACAAACTCCGTGCGTATTATGTTAACTGTGATAGATTGAATGCATCCTCATGCAAGTAATGTTTGTCATTAGCTCGAAGAGTGAAACTAATAGGTGGTTACATTACATATCGACTACAGCTATACTGTTCTGAAAACTGAGAAATTGAATTTGGTGATCGGTGTGACTTAAGGTTTGGTTTCTCATAATACCAGGAACCATTGGAGAAATTCCAAGGACCAGATCGAATGGACTGATATAGTGATAATGGATTTTGCCGATCTTGCAAGATTTGGGGGAAATATCATTACAATATATCATATCACAAAATATTATCACCTATTAGTGTCTGACACTTATTAGCTGTTGATCGGAACGAATCTACCCAAACAGCTCAGTGAATTCAGTAAATTCGGATATTTTTACCTTACTAAATAGTCCTGATGGGATCTTTTTTTCTGAGTTAACTGTACAGCTACTCTGCTGGCCTGAGCATAACAACCGGATTAATTCCTCGCAGAGTTGCGTGTGTTATTCATATCAGGCCTAACTTGAGATTCTTTGGACAGTAATCTGTTTACTCGTCTTACACCATGCCAAACTGAACCCAATCCTCAGATGAAACGGATGTGGGCGACGCTTATTGTTGTTTATCGTCATTGTATTCGTTCTCTAAGGCTTTATTTGTGATAAATTGAACGTCTTTCGAACCTGATCTTAGGTTTTGCATTCCTATAAAACATTCTGTCAGCCTTTCCCGCAAAGAAGCACTAGATTCAAGGTTCACTGTTGTCAGAGCTCGTCAGTAGCATTTACGGTTGCTACACTGAGAATTTTAGCTTCGACCACGTCTTCATTAAGCAACCGTGTGGGCAGCTGTGTCACCGACCTCGCATGAAACAGGATCAAAATACAATCAGCCAACGCACAGCTACAGCCCTTCTAAATACTACTCAGGTTTTCTATCGAAAATATCATGTAAATACACCAACCATGAACAATTATATATGGCGTTCACATTGACGTATGTTTCTACTCTTAGTGCTGATTCAGTCTTTTGTTTGTTAGGCAGATTTTTTCTCCCCCTGTAAACTGGCCAAATTCTTCCTCGTCCTAGTAATTGGGTTTTTCTCAGTTACAGTCTTGACAAGTACCATTGACCACAACCTCATCTCTACAAAAGAAATCCCTCTATACACATAATGAGTTGTGCTGCTTGTAACTCCATTGCTTTTTATCCTGTCAAATGGAAGCAGTCAAGGAAACTACATAGAGGAGATGGTGCTTACTTTCATTCATTCGCTACGTCAAATTAGACACCTGGTGTTACATATAGTTTCGGATGTTAACGAACAAACGCTCTAATTAGCACGGGTTGGTGACCGACAGAACCAGAACGGATTTTGTGCTGAACTGGTTATACGACATTACATTACTTGTACGGACAACCCACGACTTATCGGAACGCACTCTAAAATACCAACCGAATTAGCTACGCATGGGACTGGCAAACAACTGCACGTTTACAACTGTTCCGCATTTTACAAAGACCAACTATCAAGTTTAGCCGCAAAAAATGGTTGAACCGACCAGTTTGTCTAACTGTTACTGCCATTTATTCGCTCTTTAATTGCATGGTGGATTAATTGTGGATAGCACTCGAAACCTTCGACTGATCGTAGACAACGATAGCCGAGTGCTGGAAGACATCGTGTGTCTTCTAACCTGAGTGACCATGTTTAACAGTTACAGGCAGTTACCGTCCTCACGGACGCCGTATACCTGCGACTCTTTTGAGTGAAGAAGCGCAATCTCTACTTAGGGATGTAAGTCTCTATGGAAATGTCACTCTTCTATTTCATTTTGATCGCTTTTTTGTCTGAGACATGTTACAAGAAGGAATTCCCCGGTGGCTTTGACATACATCATCCTTATACGCTCGTTGATACCACATTTTGCGGCTGATGTTTTTTGTATCATTGTGTGCACAGCATGGCATGCCATGTTAACTTCGTGCTTGAACAAATACCACTGGACAACGTTAACTCTCATTAGGCAATTTAGATTCTGGCGCATAGTAGTTAAACATTTGATCACACATTGAACATCACACTGCCCACAACTAAGTGAAACACATGTGCCAATCAGGTGGGCACGCATGCATCTTGCGAGTCTGTAATTTCAGTAACAGATAATGTTTTACAGACTCAGAAACAGTTCGCTATTTGTTTCAAGTTTGCTGAGGTTTAATTGATCTGCTCTGGTTACATTCTTTTCATACCTAGTAATGTGTATTGATTACTCAACTGTTTTCGGAGTTTTGGGAGGAATTTACCTCAAGAACAATAGTACATTCTCACACAATGTAATTATACAATAACCTAATGTTACTTGACTGTGCTGAACAACTTATCGCTTCTATATAATTGTAGATAGGAAATTTGATACTCACTTAGAATGACGCTAAGTATTAAATCGATTATAAAAATTTAAATGTAAACCTGGATATTAACGTGTGCTAATCAAAGAAAATTTCACAGCACATTTTCCTGTTCCTTATCTTTACACTGTTTGTTTCTAGGAGACCGCTTACTGGTTGAAAGTGTTTCAGTGGTTTGAAGCACCATTGCAGACAATCTGTTCGAAGTTATTCTGTTCTGTCGCAGATGGTTCCGTGAGTTCCGGCGCGCTAATCCAAACCCTACAATTGTGTAACGTCCTTCCACAAAATTTTCAATAAAACGTGGTGAGTACATCTGTCTCTTGTTTTCAACCACTCTGGCTACTACCGAACTGTTCTTCGATCCCACCGGATTCTCAGTTGTTAACAGGCATGACATGTTGACTTTTCTCACCCAATCACATGCTGCCTGATAAGAGCTGTGAATTTTGGTGCACGAACGGCCGCGTTTTCTCCACGTTGAAGCAGTCGAAACAATTTTTGGTGCTTTTCTCTTGGCAGAATTCCTTAAACTAACCACGGAAGCTGCCAAGCGAAGGGCCAAGAATTGTTGGTGATCGTCAGTTGTGTTTCTGTCTACATTCAACATTTTGTTTCTCATTGTGGAATATTCAGCGGGTAGTCCAAATGGTATATAGGCAATCGAGTTATATATTTTTGTTGTATTCCTCTAACTATCATTACGGCCGTGAGAAAATCACTTTTTGCACCATGAAGTGCTTCTGCTTTGTGACACACTCAGGAAAGTATGTGGGACTGGCTACCGTCAATCTGGTCAAATATGGACGGAAACCGCAGCGAAAACCGAACATGAACCAATGACTACGCAATTGGTAGTCTAGTATCGTTGTCATCAGCCTGTATGATCTGGAAATAGATGATCGATCGCTGAGCACGTGTTCGTGATTTTTAGGTGTAAATATTGTACTTTTTTTGAATATTTTGTATGTTTTATAGGTTGCATAAAACATTCATTCAGCTAAAGCCCTAGTGTAAACAGACTGAAGTGACCATACATCAACAGCTGTTTGTGGGCCTGATCGGTTAAGCCTAGAGTGATAGCTGACCATCATTTATCAGTCATGAATTCTCGTGAGACCAGTGGTCTCCACTTATTCAGGTGAATTCAGTTGTATTTCAGACACTTGTAACAAACGGTAAGTGATTTTGCTATCACTGGTGGAGAAGAGTTAACTTCTTCTAATGGCAAACGATTAAACGTCACTGTGGTCCAATTTTGAAGTATTCGGCTTAAATTCGAAAATCCAGATGTTCACTTCAGGACTACCTGTACCATACAACTGTAGCTGGAATGCCAGCTCTTGCTAAGGTTTTATACCTTGAAGTTTTGTGATTTCGTACGATATCACGGAAAAACAGTTTTACTAAAGAATATGTGCTGTAGTGTTTGAAACACAGTTCCAAATTGAGTGACAAAAAGGGGAACACGATGAAAACTACCTTCGACTTAAATGTTTGAGACAGGAAAAAAACGTGTTTATTTGTTACCTGGTTTTAGTTTGTCATGTTGTCGTCTATTTGGTTGTGAAAACTGGTGAGATGTTTAATTTCGAAGTGGCATTTTCCACTTAACTGTCATGGTTAGGTTGTATACTGTAGAGGCCGAAGACCATCTGGGTTTTCTTATGATTTTTGTACACATATAGTTGCGCTTACTTGTAGTGTTCTCACACCTGGGAAGGATGCGGTAGCAACCTCCGCTAGAGTACGAAAATTGTTGATCGCAGTGTACGTTTCTTCACTACACGTGACCATTTTGAGTTTCAAGACCTTTGTGCTGAAAACTCCCCAAAGGTTTTACTAAACTTACCGACGTTAAACATGCTTCGGAATGCCACGAAACCAGATTCAAGAAATGACTATCGTTGATGGCCACAAGTAACTAGAAATTTTTTTCAAGAGCCATCACAAATGTTCCGTTTACTGTGAAAAACAGCCATGTTCTTAGGTTCTGCTAACTGTTGAATCTACATTTCGACTGTTATACGACTTGATACTTTCATAAAGAGGAGTCAGATTTTTTTTGTACGCATTAATTATCTGTAGTTCGTGTCACACCATCTCTGGTAAAAGGCGTTTCCGGTCGAAAACAGACCTAAATGTGTATGCCAGATTATTCACGTCTATCAGGAAACAAGCACTATTGCAAGGTGGTTTTGAGATAAGAAAACGTTAAACTACCATTAAACCAGTTTTCATTCGCAGCAGTTACGTTTGTGAACAGCACTCACTGAGTCAGCTCTATTCTGACATTCATGATTGTCTACTTAAGTAACAGTAGGTATTACTGTTGTTTTTACCAACCTTACTTTCATACTGTTATGTCCCCCATTTCTAACCAACGTTAACTGTTTGCCAGTTTTTGATTGCTCCACCAGAAACACACAATTCAGCCCTGTAACATTTGCATCCATCTTGTTGTGCCTATTACTGGACTCTTTCATTTTGTCCCTATTGTCTGCCATACGAAGTTGTGAAATGTCGTCGACTACATCGTCACTGGAAATCATTATTTTAGAAATTGTTTGTTACTCGAACGCCTGCAAATATTTTCAGCGTGAATCGCACATGTTGTACTTGAGTATTACTTTACGATTTTTGCATTACAATGTATTGTTAGCACGAGAAGAACTTCATTTTAGATATAGTATTGTTTGTTCATGAATTTCATTTTCTATCTAAATTCCTAAGAGCCATATTCAACTAGGTTTCCAGCGGAGACGACAAATCTTAAAACATTATATGTACACGCGAGTGCAGTCAGAACTAACGGTTATGATACATTAATCAAATCATTTGCAAGCAGTTGAACACCTCGGTTGACTTGCCTTTAAAGTTTGTCCAAGCTCAATCATTTCTAAGGATTATCCAGATAAACATCGGAAGTTGTGCTACGGCTGTAATGTGGTTGTAATATTGCGTGCCTATTTTATTCTGTTATTGTCCCGACAATCCAAGTGTTTTTCAGCCATCACATCTAAGAGTTCACCTTGTGGTCTACTGTCTCCAGAGTAACAAATTCTTAGTTAACGCTAACTGTAGCAATGACAGCCTCATTTGAGTTACTGACTTTCGTTAACCTGCCAAACAAAAAAGCCAGAGTTTGCACTTGCGTCTAGATGGAACGTGTACTACAGATCGACTAAGAAACCGACATATTGGCAAATGTATTTTTTTGGTAGTTCGCATTTGGTTCGCAGATTTGGTTCAATTCAACTTGTTTGGTTATTGAACTTGTTGACGAATACCAGGTTTCCACAGATTCTGCTGCATGCTTCTTGTTATTCAAAATTCAATATATAATTTAATGTCTATAATATATATGTATAACAGTATATATTTACCATATTACTTTCCTATCGTTTCCTGTATTTTCATTAATTTTCAGAATAGTTCTGTATAGTGACAGTTGATTTATATAATTACACGGTGCTCCGCCACGTATATGCACAACATTGATGCGAAATCAAACTACCTACCTCACGCTTGCTGTTCAATCGTTTACGATGGACTATCCGGTTTATTTCTTGGCACCATTACGGCGGTCGGTGTGCGCATTCATTGTTAATTTGTATACTTTCAGACTGCTGTTTGAAGAACGAGTAGGCAGATGTGAGACAGTGATGTGTACCAAGAAATCGTAAACGACCCTAAATGAAAAGCGGTGCCAAAAACGAATCTGCGCTATTGCTGGGGTTTCACCATACCACACCAACCTACAGGAAAAACCCTTCCAGCCAAAATGAGTCGGTCCACTTGTATATAAAAGCATAAGATTTCAATTCAATTCTTGTTGCACGTCACCAGACAAGCTTATTTTCCGTTTGGACCAGGACATTTTCTCCGATCGTTGTGCGTATAAAACGCGCGCAGTGATAACTACTCCATCAATCGACTCGCATCACTAGAGTTTAGTTGAAACAGCTGATGAACGTGGCTCGGACTCCTTGATCGTCGGTATGCAAGTAAAATGGCTGCGCAGTTGACGTTTATCGATATGAGCGTCTCCCCCAGGTTGCAATGAACCTGGTGAGCAAAACGACCATTTACAAGTTGTTCACTATACAGCATTCTATTTTTTAACACATCGAAATGAGTCAGTTTGTTATTTGTATTTACGGAAGGTAGTCCCTAAAAAGAATTTGCTAGTGGTTGTCCATCGTTTCTCGCAGAGATCAAACTTCTTGGACTTCTTTTCTCTTAATCATCTGGAGGTTGCGTTGTGTAGTACGATGATTTAATTGTTTCAAATCAGTGGTGGTTTCGTCAAAGCTAGAAAGCTATATTTTCATTTCTTGTATCCACAATTTTCTCCCAACATCGTCTAATAATCAACGTAGATGCGCTCACCACCTAGTTCCGCTAATCATCTCCCTTCTTACAGGGCTTGTTGTCTGGTGGTTAAAATGGAATACTTTTGTGACCTTATAGGTGAAAAATCTACACATACTGCTTTCATTGTTACTGAGCATTGCATATGAGTGAGATTTGCGTCGGAAATTCTCCATGACCTAATTTGTCTTTTTGATACAGACTTATCTGAGTATATTTATAGACATTCAACAGACTCTGAAATTACCTTTCTCATTTTCTATTTTACGATCCTACTCTTCTCTGTTATCATTCATTGCTATTATCGACATTCTGACAAATTCAGTCTTCTCATTTTTGAGTTAACCGCCAAAGGCCTTGAGAGTACTTTTCCATGAAGTGTATCTTAGCATTTTGAAAAAACTTTCCAAAAATCATATTGATTAGAACGCTACTTCCTGAGGCTACATTCCCTAGGGAGCAAGAAGATCGGTCACTGTAGCTGAAGTAGGGGCTCATTGAGGGATTTGTTATTTCTGCTGATATTCTAACTGTTTGTCAGTTTGTATTATGGTGTTTAATAAAAAAAATTAATCAGTTTTTCGAAAAACAATTCTAATTATTTTTTGGTTTGGTTTTTGTTCTGAAGTAGTCAAGTGTTTGCTTGCTTTATTGTCATAGTTTTTGTACAGCAGAACAAATCCCACTAAAAGTCGGCAACCTTCAACAACATGCTTATTTACCGTGCTATTTCACTGAGGTACTTTTGTGAGTAGTGCGTCCTCACTTTCTGTAGTCCTCTTCTCTAATTTATTTTCTTTCCTGCGTTCTCACTAGGAGGGATATTTTTGTCTAACTGTTATGAATTGATACACTCGAGTATGCAATCCATGACACACATTTCGGCATGGATGCATGGTCTTCCCATCCTTGTGAACGTTTACACTGCACTGGCGTCCCATCTTCTTTATACCTGCGTTTATGTGATCTCGAGACTGCCAACTATTCCTCTAGCTGAGTTTCCATTTCCCCAAACTAGAAGCTTTTAGTCCCAAACATGTTCGGCAATGTCATAATGATTTAAAAGCGATTATAGTTCAACTGAAAGTGTTCTCACTATTAACTGCAAATTTTGTTCTGCATACTTGAATACGACGTTGGTACGTCCATAATACCGAGTAAGCTATCCACCACCATTTGGTATAAAAAGCAATACCTACTGTCGCGTTTTTTTTAAATCAGAGAGATTATAATAACTCGGCATTCCCGGTAGGCTACAACTGTCGGCTCAGCAAAGCCTTCGCACTAAAAAGCTTGACCAAAGTAACGTCGGTTTACAGTGTACTGACTGCGTACTAATAGTAAACTCAAGAGGCTGGAGTAGATGGACAACAAGTTTAGTGACCACCAACTTTCAAGTTAATAAGTAGTTTCGAACTATTCGAATAAGGACTCCTACGTTCACATTTCACAAAATAGACATCGACCCGTACATATTGGATAGTCAGTAAGCAACCTGATAAAACTGATAGTCATCGCAGCTGTACTGCAGCTATGCCTTGATAAAGGGTTGTCGTTGTAGTGAGGTGGTTGTTGCGCAGACAGCACTGTGTCACCGTTGTGTGATTCAGGCATGTTAAAGCAGTCGTTCCTCACTTGTTAAATATACCACTATCAAAGTCTGTAAGTCCATCCCTCAAGCTGCGGACAAAAAGTATCCAAAAATGTACTATGTGATCATTGCAAATTACCTTTCCTGCAAGCGCCTGTAGCTATACTGACACAAGAAGGTGAAACACCATCCTGGTCGAATGAACTTATCACACATCGAAACTGTAATGAACTGTTAATTTGTTATAGTTAAAACCACCGATCTAATCGAGCAAATTGGAAGAATAATTCATACTGAACACTAGGTCGGGTTTTCAGATAAAATTTCAGGTAAATAGCGTTAGATTGATGTTTTACTAACGCTGAATTATATGCAAAACAACATTGCAATCTATTCAGACTGGATGTGTGCTTGGTTTGTGATATACAGTGGACAGTGTTGTGAGACGAGCACAGAAAATCCACTCTTCCGTCTTGTTTCATATTCCAGGGCATATCGTAAGTTTAATTAACTGTAACCTTACCATCAATACAGTAACGAGGTATTTGTTAAGATAAATTGAGAGATTACCATTCATTAATAAATAGCATTGATGATTGCAAACCGTTGACACAAAAACAGTATGTATGTCTGACACATTTCACTGACATACAGTGATTTCTGTGACACCATACACATTACCTAATAATCTTGTGCTTAGGGAAGATAAGCCCGTACTATTTAATCAACACAACTCTCCTGAATCCCGACAGCTTCAGAAATTGAGTGTTCAGTTCCGCTTTTCCTCTGAAAATTACAACAGAATGTGTAACAAACATGATCAGGTGAAATCCGTCTAGGCTATTTGGTTATAAAACACTTAAATAAAAACAGTCGCATGTAAAGTTTAATGTTGTATAACATTCACATTGCTATTTCACCTTAATGTCAACCACCTCACTGTCGGTTGAGTGAGTCAGCTAATAACCAAGGCAACTGGAACGATTGAACGAACGACGATGGCTTCGATGGTGGTCATGGTTTGTTGATGAACGAATTGTGACCGGTCCTACGTTTGTTGTCTGGTACTTTGACTTTTGCACGGGTCATACTATCGGGTTTTTAGTGTCTTCCTTCATAGAAGTCATTTGCCATCACAGTGTTGGCATCCGAGAGTTGGCTATTATACGCTTAATAAATCGTTGCTCAATGACCGTTGTTACTTAGAAATATACAACTATGGTGGTGTTTTATTACAACTTGGAATCACGTTGTTTCAGGAACGTCCGGCTGTCTACAGACACTACAAGACTGGTCTATTCTGGTATAACTTATACAACTATGACGGGTGTACGATTACTCATCTACGTTAAAGCTAAGAAAGAAACCTACCTAATGTTCAAAAACATTGTAGCTAGGGGTGATTTTCACCAACCCAACAGGCCAGTACCACACAACCACGTTGAGCCATTCAAGGTCGCTGATTAGAAGTTGACCACCACTTATTCCCAATAGCCTCATTTGCACTCAGGATAACTTTCACCCTGTGCTGCCTTTCTGAATGGACTAACTGAAAGCCAGCATGAATGCAAAAAATGCGATTTAGTATATTTGGGCCTGAATAACATCTACAAATTCCGGTAAACCAATCAGCCAAAAATGTTGTTCCACGACTGCCGACAGACTATCTTATGCGAGTCTGTTCCACAGACAAGATACAGACCATGTTGTTGAACCGTTTGCTGTTTTAGGATAACCACATTATATACACCATACACTTTCACCGTTGATAGTGTTGTTATAAGACTGGGTTGACGTTGCCAGTATTCTTTTTGTCTCGAGCTGGCTACCGAATACTGCTTGCTTAGACTACCTGTGTAACATCACTTCAACAGTATTTATTATTGTCGAATCGATTAGTGAGAACACATGATATGTTTACTGAACTTCTTCGTACATAATGATGCAAAGTCGTCATGTTACCGTCTGAAGGAAAGGCATATAGTGTGTACATGTGATCGGTCTTGCTCAGTGGATCATTGACATGGTCAATTCGCTTGTAATATTGGCTTTCAGTTGTAGAAACCCTTCATCTCTGTCCGCTTACTTTTGTCAAACATCTTAAATCTGAGAGCTACGCAACGGCTATGCGATGACTTGCCTATGGGTTAGTAAAGCTGTTCATCAACCCGCTATGTTAGGTTTGGCCATGGTGTTCGCTTGTTGAAGGTTGCAGCACCACCTGCATCACTGGCTGAAAAAGACGTCAAACACGGAACCTGACCCCGTTTTGAATGAGGTTACATTCGTACGGCTTCTGTTACTTACCTGCGGAGCTCTACTGAATTGTTTATTTTTTTTACACACATATATATTTATTTGTAAGTCTACAGTTTCATTGAAGGCTGCAAGAAGCAATGTCCGGCTGAACCGTGGTAGCAGGGCTCACTACTTAGAACCTGTGTGGACGTTTTATTTTATATTCGGCTTCGTGCTTTCATTTTCTGATCTAGTAGAATGTATGTGCTCCTTTTTGTGCGCTTCCATGGAATAAATTATTTTGTTTTATTTGCGATGCACTTTCCCGGCACATGTTTAAACTACCCATGCTTATATTTTTCACTGATATATTCAGGGTTGCAACAAGTTGAAACGAAAAAACTTGATTTGTTTTGTTTCCTTCTGAATCTTTCTAAAGTCGGCTTTATGCCACCTAGCCGAGGGGTGTCTTTCCCTATCCAGCAGTTTTCTGCCGTTCGTTCATTTCGTTTCACTCCAGTGCAAACCCATTCATGAGTTATCTTCGAAACTGATCCATTGATTTCTTTTAGCAAGAAAGTATGTGCATTAGTTGCGTTAGCCGTTGCGCTTCCTTTTGCTCATGTACACATTCTGTTTGAATTTATATCTGTCCGGCAGGCCAGCTGATTTTCACTGTCTGACTTTTGCATTTTGTACAAGCTAAATTATTTCTGTTCAGAGTCCTCGAGCTGTATTCGTGACGAAGTTGACTTGACTAGACTGCATGTACCTCACTGACCCAGTTATTCCGGAATGAGGATTGAAAACGAACTATCTGATACGCCTGAACGTTTTCAGTTGTATAAATTTTGTATAACGTATCTATAGTTGAGGCGCTTATTTAACGAATGTACAGCTAATTTTGTGACCAGTTGCATTTGTCGTTTTCATGACACAATGTGTGCTTTTTAGCGAATTGCCCCGTGTTGTTGAAGTTACAGACAACCTCTGATTACACAAACACGGCAAAACAATCTTCTCCGTCGGTTGGAATCAGATGTCTCATCAAACACGCAACTGTCAAACGTTTTCTTTTACCGCCACGTCTCAGTCTTCTGTTTGCTGAGTTTAGCACCTTATAATCCAAAATAGGCATCACTCCAAATGGAAAATGTTCCATTCACTTGCAGGCTGTCTTCACTCGCACATGCCAGTACTGAAAAATCTTACATACAGTGCGACGCGGCCTAGCAAAATGTTTCACCGAGTAATGTAGACTGATGAATTATGGGTTAACATTCGATCGGGATAAAGAATTGGGATGACATAAGTTGGAGAAGTTGTCTTGAATACACAACTCATTCAGTTGTCTAAATCAATACTGGCCCCCAACATACTGTAGCGAAGCGTCGTTCAATAAAGCGCGAT
Source organism: Paragonimus heterotremus (assembly GCA_013368495.1). Taxonomy (NCBI): domain Eukaryota; kingdom Metazoa; phylum Platyhelminthes; class Trematoda; order Plagiorchiida; family Troglotrematidae; genus Paragonimus; species Paragonimus heterotremus. Next base: position 47,078 of record LUCH01002121.1, read on the forward strand.
CTTTGCTGTCCAACTCGCTGATCCCAACACCGTGCGCGCGTTCGCGTTTATGAATCGGAATTCCGGCCCACAACACTACGCCAGTTTCCGCTCACACGCCGTGTGCACTTCTGCCTGGTTTGTTTGTGACCGACGCCTTCTGTCGAGGGGTTTCACCCGCCATTCCTCTTCCGTTGGTCCGGTTTCGTTGAGCTGATCCGATCGCCCACGTTTTCCGCATTCCCCTCGTTGTAAGCTTTGAACAGATCGTACGGCCATACTGAGATATTCCACTTAGTGTTGAAATCATCACGCCTCTGATCTGGTCATCCATCCCATTTTGCCTGCCATGTCTCGTCGTTTGGTCCGATTCCGTTGAATTACGGCTCGTACGGTCACCCGTGTTGGCCGCCACCTATTCGCTATAGCCTTTTAAACATGCATTCCTGCCATGTTTAAGTATTTCACCGCTTTCAAATATCCGCACCTCCGATTTCGTCATCCTTCACAATATATTGGCTGGGTATTGTGAGAAACGAGAAATTCTAACTCTTGATCTCCATGGAAAACAGTCAAGAAGTGGGTAATCACGAAGTGTTCATACACAACTTGTCGGCCACAGGTGGTATGAAGAATAGTGTGTTGCAAAAAGAACACCAAATTTTAGCATCAAGTGAGACGTCGGAATTCAAGCAGTTCGCATATCGACAAATGTACTATATGTGAATTCTGTTGAACACAGGTGGGACTGTTTAATATGTGGGGTCAGTCCTTCTCGATCATCAATGACCATTGTCTCGGTGATGCTGCATGCAAAACATTTCACGAAGTATGCTTTGGCCTAGTAATGGGTTCCGCGCAATTTCTGCTCGGTTCCCTGTCGTTATCACTGCGTATATCACTATTTACCTGAACCTCTTAAAAATTCCCTTAAAATGTCGTCATTCACTTGTTTTTTTAAGGTATCTGATAGTTTATTTTGCACCCAGTCGTGAAGACAAACTTAAGTCCAAGCACACATCGGACCGGTATCTATAATGATTGCATAACCGTTCTATGGTGTCCCCTTATGTCATAGTTGCCACTGCCCACTATTGTACCTTTCAATCATACAAAGCAATCACTTATTCCACGACACCGTACTTTTGAGACCAACTACCTCGAGTTAACATAAGCCTTAGTGAGTAGTTTGTAGGAAGAGTTTTACAACAATTTACACAGAGATTACGTCACACTGTTTTGCCTGCGCACAACTGGCTGCTAAATGACTTGCAGAGTTATGCATAATCAAAGTGTTTGTTTAGAAATCGACTCTCAACATGACCTTCCGCTATTTCTTCTAATAATCCATTGATATATAACATAACCGTCCGTTCAATAGAAATTTACTTATTTTGATATCAACGAATGTGAATGCTCACAGAGTTGTAATGATGACAGCTTTGGATTGTACTTTAGAGAGTGAGTAACGTATGACAAACTGTATGTAGTGCTCGACCGTTTTTCGTTCCTTCCGATTAGTACTCAGAGCCCAGATATACGATTTTGTTTTGTTTATTATTCAAAGTTTGTCTTCTTTGAGTCATTAGGATCAAGATGCAAAAAGCGGACGTTTCTGTAGTCTACTGAATTTCCTAAATCAATTGGGACGGCCGCATCAGTGTGTTGAATGTTTGAAATTGTTTTAACTAGCATACGGTTTGCTAGTTAATTCTCATTTGTTGACAACTTAATCTGTTAATGCATTGACGAAACTTGTTCGAACTGTTAGTTGCGATTGGTGTTCGGACCCCCTATTGACTATTTCATTTAGACGGAATTTGAAACAGTCATGAAATTCAGGGGACTGAAAATAGACGTTAAAGACATTCAGCAGCAATACAAAATAATATTCACTTCAGACTCAGTCACTATAAACCATGCCGAGACAGTTGATTATCAGCCAGTGGTCATCTGGAATCAAAAACTAACAGATGATTAGACTATTTGCTGTCATTACAGCTGTGAGCACCAGATGGATTTGCAATTCTGACGTTATCAAATCCTACGGGGACAGACTGATAACAACTGTTTTTTTAATGGTTCGCTATGTATTCCTAAGAGTACTTCAAATCGAAGCTTTTTTTCTCCACAATTTGATGGAGACGTTCACGAGTGGCCTCAGTTGGAACCGTTAATTTCGACATCGAATATGGGATTGATCAAAAATTATGTTACGTGACTATTCACTCACGTCTGTTAGGGGAAATGTATCATTATTCGCGACAAACAACCATATTTAGTGTTACTGTGATCTCTGCTAGCGAACTGTTATTTCATACTACAGTTTTTATTCGGTTGGGTGGTTCTCAAGTAAGGTGACTGAATGGCCAGAATAAACTTTATCCAGAATGCAACAGACTGCTACCAAGTGATCAGAATAGTATTATGTTAATACACCCTCGCGAACTTGCACACCTTCCAGCAATAAATCGTGGCTGTTCAATTGTACAAGTCCACCAGAAACTTTAGGTTAGACGGTCGATATTTGATAATTGTTGTGCGCATTGTTGCTTTCACAGATAAGATAATGGAAACATACACATGGTAAACAGCTCACTAGAACGTGGGTTTAAAGTGTAAATTAAAATTGTGTAGAGTACTAGGCTAATCTGTCTACGAGGAACTGTCGCCCAATGAGAGTAATCTTTCTTTTTAAGAGGGTTAATAATTTGGATCTGTCAGACCCTGCTGATAGATGTACCACAGTAAGACAAATTTTCATTGTCAGAATGCTTAAACTAACCAAATACAATTTTAGGTAATATAAAATCATATAAACAATACCTCTGTTGTTTTAATTTAGTATATCCCATCCAGAAAGAGGTGCTTATTCGAGTGGCTTTGACGTACAGTTTGTTGCAAATGGAACAAATCTATGAACATTGCTAAATGAATTTTAGCTGAGATAAACTGTGACAATATCTACACGACGTTTGGTCTTGCAGTGAGGGTGTATTCCGTGTTACCTCATCTAGCATTTCCCGTTGCACCATGGTACATTAACACGGGAATTCAGATACTATTATACGGTCAGGTCTTGAAGGGTCAAACGAAGTTGATTCAAACACATCATTTCGTCAAACGTTTCACATTATACCAAGGCTAGCTTAAGACGGAAAATATGGGAAAACTTATTGTTTGGGAAATATCGTTCAGCTGGTTACAGTTTCAAACAGCTACACACTATTCGTTGAGTGTGATTTGTTTAACTTCTGAAGGAAAACCTTTTGGATTTTGTTATAACTGCTTTAACCCAGTCACCAACTTCAGGTATTCAGACGTCAGGTCGGAACTTTATATATACTCTTTGCATGCACATTTGCAAGAAATCGTCGCTGGAGCTTATCGTTCCAATGCACCAGCACTCAATCGGTTGGTATTGATTAGTCCGGTGTGAATCAGCTTCCGCTTCGTCAGAGCGAAGCGTGAAGATTACGTACGATTGGATCTCCGTAACCTGGTGATCCACCATGAGATCAGTACGCATGCGAGTTAGGTTTGACCCAACAAGCCTGTAAAAAATTTTCATCTTGGAGATACTGAATTAATTTCGAGTCGCAAAAATGTCACTCGTATAGTTCTTGGGGTTCTTAGAACATTGTGTTTGAAAGATCACGAAGTTTCTCTAAGTTACACGCGCCAAAGTGAATCCGAAGGCAGTCAGCTGCACTAAATAATATTTTAATGGAAAATTAACGTGGAAATATTTTCCTGCTGTCTAACTGGTGCAACGCAGAATTTGATTTAGTGATACACCTCGTTTACACATACTGGAATAGCTGACGCTTCGGTTGGTGAGCCAAAATTTCAACTTGTGTACTTCATAACAAGATTCTCCATTTACTTCAACACTAGTATTGCTATGTTCTACGTTCTAAGGGCATTTTAAGGTTTACAAAGAGCCTGCTACAGCAAGACTTGTCATCCCAGAAAAAGGTGCTTTAATCTAGACAGTGAGTTACAAAATTTGTGAAATACTCAACTCATAAATTTGTAAATACAAATAAATATATATAAATGTTATACAGATATAATTGTGTAAATGAAGCATCACTAAAAGTGATCGCAACTTTCTTATCGTTGTAGTCCTTCCAGCCAGTCCTTTCCGAAAATAAGCACTATACTTGAGTTTTGTTCGTGCCAGAACTTACCGATAGTGTATATCTTTGCTAAACCCGATATATGGACTCAGATCACACCTTTTCTAAGTTACCACGTTATTTTTTCAGCCTCTTTCGTGAGTAACTGCAATCATGTGACCACCGAATGCTTATTTGCTTTGAGATAAATAGGTCACTTTCTCAGCAGCTTTTCACGTTTCTTGCTTTGACACCGCTCTGGTAACAGAACATTGCTGAGCCCTGTTTGTGTGACAGTTGCGGCCGATATTGACCTTAATTAAGACCACTCGATTACTATTCTATCCAACTATATGCAGTCCCTATGTTTGGTCATACTAAGTCGAGGATCACTGTGTTCATCCCCACCACATTTTCTCTGTTTTTCGGCAGCTTTAGTTCTTCTAATCTGGTGCACTTTGAACAAGTAAACCTAGAGATACAAAACAGAACCAACGTAATATTCTCGTAGTATTCATAACTTGCAATGTAATCGAGATATACCTGCATACAGTGATACACCAGTTGCTCGCTGGAGACCATTCGAATTTTACACTGCTACAGTTACAAGGAATCTCGTGCAAAGATGGCTAGGTTGTTCATTATATTGGGACTTTCGTTATAATGAACAGGAAAGCACGATCAATATTCGGAGGACAATTCCGACCCCGGTATCTTTTTCAATACAACAATCTATTCTGTTTAACGCATTCAGTACAATGATGCTACGGTATAATTTTTTGCCGTCAGTTTGGTATTCTCAACGCAATCCAAGATAACCAGACTCTGTATGGTCTGACTGTCTGGGACTGCGGGGCCTGTCTAATCTCCCGTGATATTTATATGCAAATGGAGTATTTTAACTTCTGACGTTTGACCAAGGACTATGTCTAATAGCAAAAGAAGATAGCATTCTCTTGATAGATAATGAGCAAAATGTTCACAGGCTGACGATGAATTAGGTTTATCGTTTGGTAGAACGATATTGTGATGCTTACTGCCGAGAAACCTATCCCCCAGTTGAGTGTGACAATGCTCAAAAGAGACCCATGCATCGCACAGTATTCCCATACCAATTCAGTTATGTCATGCTTACTCAAATTTGTGATGAAGAACTGAATAAATTGTAAGATGGAACATTCTCACTAACAGTTAAAGAAATGGACCGATTGTAACAGGTTGTATTACGAGGTCGCGTCTCACATGGTTGCGGATAACCTTTATACAATTTGTTTATATATACTACAAAACAACTAGTAGCAAGGTGAGAATGAATCCTCCTTCGTTTTGAATGTTGCAGTCACTCCATCAATACCGGGACTTGAAGGACACAGTCAGTCAGCAACCTGTATGTTTCACGTGGTGTGCTACTAAATTTTTCCATGACAACATATTGATACTTACGATTACCCTATCGCACGTTTGCTTCATCAACATTACGAAACTCACAGAACTGTTTCCAAATAAATACGTGATTTTCATAAAGATTGAACAACACCCACAACTGATCGCAGCTGTCGCGTTCCGATGGACTTTGCAGTCGGCCCCTTTCGAAAAGAAGCATTAGACTCGAGTTTCAAGTACTCATCAGCAAACACGTGATTGTTCAGTCATAATTGTGCAGTCCTTGTGAGTTTAAAGTAGTGCGAAGACGGCCGATTTCTTTCCCTACTTTTCCTTATATTGGATGCTTGTATAACCATCGAATTTACTAGATCAACGGGATCAGTCAATTTGACTTGCTTCAGAATTTGGTGTGTAACCCGATATATTATAAACAGTAATTAGAAGGTATGTACAACATTCAAGAAATCTGCTGGGAATATTGATGTTTACCACTGTTAACAACCCATCCAACTGGAAGAGGTTTGGTATTGTGACCTCACAGTCGCCAAGATGTGTACATTATCTTTATGGAAACTATTAAGTGGTAACTTATCCGAAGTTAATATAAGCTTCATCAAAATGCAAATAAGTCGAACTTTTGCACACTAGTTGTCGAATTAATTGGTAATCGTTTCTCTTTCCAAGGGTATTTAAACAAATGTGTTCTACCCACAAGGGTATATGTATATCACATTTGTATATTGCTGAATCTTCTGTTATTCCACGTAACTTCATGTTTTTACTGTAAACATTTTCTGGGACTTACTCAAAATAAGACACGAACACGCTTTCCAAAGTTTGTCTGCGTTCTCGTGACACCAAAGATCCAATAATTCTTTCAATATGGTTTCTTGATCACAATAAAACACTTGTAAACACCCCGGCTTTAAAAATTAATGCAAAACTGTCAACGAGGCAATTTTCGGACTTGACTGCATGCTCAATTACTGCATGTATGGACGGAAGTCTAGCACGACTCAATTGTTATATATAGGCATTTTTTTGGGTTTGTGTTAAGCGTTGTATAGTGGTGGTTTCAGAAAGCGATTGACTAATGGTGTTTTTAAATGTCTTTTTGCGTGGTTGAACAGTAAGTTCGAACAGTACTGTTGCGCAGTTGACCGATTCTCATCAGTCTAGCTGCTAAGAAGGCGACCCAAGCTAGTGAAATTTGGAATATTGACAGTTTCTGAAACCTCTAATGACTGTTTACGTAACTCTGATATCTGTGGTCAAAAGGTCCTATAGTCAGTCAACCCTATTGAGTTCGTAGTGAGTCGAACCCGAATTTTGAGCAATGATTGCGAAACTGCTAATAGACACACAACCGACAGTCTTTATTGGATGATTTTATTGCTCACTTCGGTTACTGTTTTCACAATCGTTGTGTTGTAACTGACTTCACGATCGAACACAGGAAACAAGTGCAGTTGGTCGCTCGGTTGTTCGATGGAATTAACTACGTGGTTTTCAGTCTCTCCCAATCAGTTTTCTTACTCTCCGCAATTGATGGTTTTGTTTTTGTTGTGATCAAACTTAAAAGTACACGTATTATTCCGCAATTCAAACTACGCTTAAGTATATTCACGACGGACTAATCTTAGTCAGCTACTTTACATGAGTTCTGGGTATGCATTTGCATTCACGCTGTATTATAAAAAGAGTCGGAATGATATGTGTACTACTGAAAACAAGAACTATCATTCAAATGACGGCAATTAGACTCACAGAATTATCATCAACACACCTTATGTATTTTACAACTGACATAACACCCGGGCATTATAATTAAATTCCAGACGATTGTGACAACTGTCCTTGTATCGAAAACGACAGAACAGCTAGTTTACAGAACGACCCACAAAAGTTTTGTTGTTCCCATCGGAGAAATTCAGCTGACAGAGTTCGTATGTCACCTACTGGTAAAATGGCCAGTTTGAGCTTAACACCGAAAGACCGCACGTTAGCTGTTCAGAACCCAGGCAACCACGCCTATATTGAATAGCGTGTTTTCTTAGGAACATGAGTTTGATCAGTGCAAAAACAGTAGAATGAAGTGTTGACGAGAGAAAATCATTATAGGAAAGGGGAGGGATTCTGTACTCTGGACCCGTCCACTGTTTAACGATTTCATAAAACTGAGGTTCTCTAAAACAGTTATTCATTCATTTCTGTCATTTCTTTGTCAAAAATGGTGCGCTGAAGGTTTGTCCAAGATATATCTATGGGATAGTGATTAGTTCAGCATTACACTTGAGGAGAATTGATAATGTACGTTTGCCTTTCCAATGGCATCAGTCTGCTTGGACCAGTAAAACGTTAAGTGACCTAGGTTTGAATGGAAGTGTGCATAAATTTCTGTGCGGTTCAGGCTGAAAGCAAGAATCTTGGTGGCATAGTTATTCTGTGTAACAAAACACCTGGTTGTTGTTGGCACTGCGTATTGGCATTCGATATTTCGCGCTAATGGAGTATCGGCTGCTTGTGGTACATACCGACCTCAATGGCTTTTGTGTGCAATCCAGTTGATTAACAGCAAACACAATGTCCATTCTGCAAAAGTGCAGCGGTATTATGAGCGTTGGTGTGTGACCTGTAGTCGAAATCATCTGTTTACTTCGTGTTCCAAACGTTAACCACGATGTGAAGGCCAGATAACGCTATCAAACCGGGTAACTTGTATGTACTTGAATGATATCCGGCTACCACTAAGTGTGACCTAGAGAGATCGGAATTACAATCTGCACAAGCGACAACGGAATAATTTTACTTTCTTAGTGATTTCCAAGTCCTCTAGAAACCCCTAAGCCTAAAGTGTAATTGATTTTCAAATTAGTTAGAGAGTTATATTCAAATTCCTTAGTATCCATTCCACCTTCTTGCACGCTTCGTAATTTTCTTGCTGCAGATATGACGGCTTGAAAGCTTAGTGCATATTATGTAGCACGGGTCCAGAATATCACATGATGGGCAACAAAGTTTCCAATGTGGTGGACAGATTTTTAGATATTTCAGCAGTACAGACAGTTATTATGGTTTATGAACTTCAGTTTTTCAAAATTAACCAAAGCGAGCAGTATTGTATGATTATTTTTATTGTTGAACAGATTTGGGATAAAGCCGTTGACCTCCCTCTAGAGTGTCAGCTGCAGAAGTAACAACGTAAATTACTCAGAAGCGAAAATAGTCGGTTATACTGTCACTCCGTTAGTTCACAGTTTTCTACGCTAGATAGAAATATATTTTGTTAATTCGTGCTCTCTTACAGACCACAATCAATCTTCAGTAAATGATGTAAAAAGCAGCAGAAAATCCAAATTGAAGCTGACATGCACATATGAGAGAACCTACTGGTGTACAGTCAAGTCATCAAAGGTAGCTGACAAGTCAGTCTTCAGGCAGACTTATTTATTTGGTGGTGTATGGGAGTAGGCCGGACTTTTACTCACATATGCGCGTATCTGGTGGAGTTCTATTACTTTTAATTTGTGAGGTACTCCAAAATTTGGGCGACTCCTCGTTTAATCAACTACGAGAGTTTTTCCTCAAAATGAAATAATTACTATCAACGTGGTTTTCCTGACTGCCAGCCGCGTCCCTCAATGTCTAATCCTGGGTCCCACGTTATTCATGTCAGGTATTTTTGGGGTGACAACACGCTTTAAACGATCAAGGCTAGTACACGCTGATGATATAAAAATCTCAAAGGCCGTGAAGTCCATAAGTCATTGAAAACGATTTCGCTCTCCCGACCGGAGCTAACCTGATTACCGATGTCGATCGATCCGGCGATACCAACTAATCGTGGTCATATGTTAACATCATAAGGTTCTAGTGAAAGACAAGTCAACTCTGTCTGCGTAGTTTGCAGCAATAAAAATGGACTGCAACTAACGGTAATTCTTCATCAGGATAGAAAACGATGTTACGACATTTCACTTTTCTCCCAATAACCTGTAACAGTCAACTTATGTGCAGTTGACATTTGAGGACAGACAGAAAGTAGACACGCGAGTGTAATCAGGATCATAGCAACCTGGTCTGTTGCCTCAACCATTTCTCTACCCGCAACGTCGTTCGGTTAGCTCAGATTAACATGGTTTCATAGACGGTTAGTAAGCTTGGATTTCCAATGAATAAACATTATCGTAATTAAGTTAACTGAGTAAATTTGTTTAACTGCAGTCATGAGATATTTAATAATCAGTAGTGTAAAATTTTGGGCAACATGGTTGTCAAGCCTCCATCTGTTTCAAACTTCTCAGAATGCTCCACTTTCCTCAGCTGTTGAGCCTTGCTTTTTTATAGGCTTAGATTGATCATCCGATTTCTGGTTGGCCAACATCCACCGTGGCTGCAGGGGGGGTTAAGAAAGGTTTGGCCATAGGCCAAGGTAGCCGTTTACTCGTTCCAACCATGAATACGTCATTGTAAATGAAACAGTGTGAACGATGAAATACCTGTCCTCGACCAAGTTTGTTTTGAAATCAAACTTTTACCGCCGTATACTTGCATATTAAAGTCGGAAGACCAGTTCTGGCCGCACGGATAAAAATGCAATACTCAGCACCGTTCACCTGTTCGAATGAGTCCATTTAGACCCCATTAGCCGTATGTCTAAATGTCATCTCTGAAGGTAGCCTACAAGGTTCCGACTTACCACGCATGTTGATCAGACAGCGGATGGTGGTCACCGCCGAATCGATTGCATACAACAACTTAATTCGATCGTCACATATGCTTTAACTAGATATAATAAAATCAGCCTCAGTTTACATCAAAACTGAAAACCTCGGCGGTGGTGTGGTTGTGTATGGAACACCCAGCCAGACAGTGCTGATATTGCTGCCTCGCCATCCGACTGGTTAGAATATATTGCTTAAGAATTGTGTTGCATTTTGCCATAGGCTACTGGATTTCTGCTTAATCTTAAACTCTTCAAAACACTTTTGTATTGGTTCAGTCTACGTAACCATACTGATTTGATATTGGTTACAACATCAAGTGGTAATTTTCACAAAACTGTCTACTATATGGTACAACTGAGCCTCTGTTTTCATTATCTTTCAATATATATTTTGCTTAACTGGCTGGATGTTTTACTGTTACGAGTGATGACGAGGTGCATGTCATTTCAACGTAGCATCTCACGGTTATCTTCAATTCCCTGTTGAAGTTGTTATTGACACGCAAAACATTCATCAAGAAAACCACCCTGCACTCAATTTTAATTAGCCCATCATGCTTTGAACTTAGTTGGTTAATGAGAATAAATTTGAATAGAAAATTTGATGGGACAGTTAGCATTCTCTAGATGTCTTTAACGTGATCTCTTGAAATATGTGCTTCTAGTCCTTGACTGGTTTTCACGATAGACCACTTTTTTATTGTTGTGTATTACCTATCTAGCCTAAGTTTAGTTTAGTTGACTCTACTAATCAAACATTTTAATGTGAACAAATCCTTCCCTCCAAGCTTCACCTAGCCAAGCATTACATACCGAGGCATTAACATGAGTGAACTGAATATTAGCAATATATGCTGTTACGATTTCCTGAAAAAAAACTGGTTCCTTACTTAAATATCACTTAGGAATTATTTCACTGCTCACGTGATTGCGCACAAATAATAACTCGCACAATTCGTTTCCGTATTGTCCATAGTCTCAGATTGAAAGTATGCTGGATGACATTGGTTGTACACATCCAGGTTGCGAGGACCAATTCGGTCAAACTTCTAAAGACTTTCTGTAGGTCCGAGATCAAGTTAGTGAGTAAGCCACTGTAAGTATTTGATAAACCCAGGTGGTTGGAATTCCTGCATATATTTACATCAATGGATCGCAGTACTACATCCTGCTTATAACTTGCTGTCGTGTTTCATTGTGCTTAGAAGTTCTGTTAACTTTTCAAGTACGAATGTCATTACGCGTAACATTGTGTCCAACATATCGTCCTGAAAAGAATACCATATAAACTTGATCCGCCGATTGGCGAGAACTGTATGAAAGGCATTTTGAACCATTCCTTTTGTTGTGACAGTATTATCACTCGACGTCTCTTCCAGTGATAACTGGTACTAATGGCTGGTGTAAGGAGCTTCAGCCGTCGTTCAACATGTGTGAATCCATGGTATTCACAACATCGGCGGATGAACCTGTTTTAGTACAGCTAGGTACATCGCGTGAGCGGCGTGATACTACTTTGCAAAACGATTATGTTGCCAAATGATTCTGAATCATAGGGTCGACAGAATAATCAGTAGCATGTATGACAAATATTATCGGGTTCATATGGTACCCTGGAGTCTGACGTTCTTTCCTTTCCTTCCTCGAAGTGAGTAGATATGCTGAATTGTGAAACATCATTGAAAAATTTTGTTTATAACGCCCACTTAACTCTGTAATTGAGATTTAAACTTCATTTTGTCAATGTAAACATTTTTAAGATGAATGCGTACATTCATACCAGTTTTACAGGAAAGTATGTGTCCACAGTATGCTTCCAATAGTTCTAACATTCACTTCTCTCCATAATGCACAGCACTGTGACGTTTTTCTTAACGAACAGCTGAATATGTACGAGTTGTTTTAACGCTTAAATCGGATTTACGGATTTCTGCCCCTCGGTACATACTATGTAACTGCTGGTAGTCCAGCCTGCTGTCGATTCCTTTTGAGGACCTTGCACTTTAAGTTGGACTAGTAAATAAGAAACGACGACAATGATATTACTAACATTAGTTAAACAATCCAAAATGGTGTAGCTCCCACCACCACCACTACGACAGTGTCTTTCAGCAAAGTCCGTCTTTGTGTACTCGCATGTGGATTTTGTCCATTTATTCAACGTCATCTAAAATGTGTCTCTTACTCCTCTGGCGTACTCGGCCCAGGTACATTTTGATGGTTTTCCAGGGCTTTTTCGAATCAGACTTGTACAGCTGAATACCGTCAATCAAAATGAAGATAAAACATTAGAATTGTGTCCTGTGCTTGTTGACCGGATTCACACACAGTCTAGTTAAACCTTTGACTTACTTTTTGCCCGGTAATACTGTACAGTTTAACTCCCATGGATTATACATGAACGATTTAAATCAGACATATTGTTAGAAAACCAGTCAATACAAGCGACACAGCTTCGACCAGTATCCACTCAACTGTTGCTCTTAGATTTCATTTAAAAGATCTGTGCTGAATAACCCTGTCCAGTAAGTTAACTATCTGTCAGTGTTATGTGAATACTCATATCATTATAGGTCCTTCAGGCTATGTCACTAAACATCGATAAACCATGAATAGTGAATGAAACTTCACGTTGCAATCATACTTGGACTAGCTCTCTACAAGCTAATGAACTAACCAAGAACTTGAGAACTACGTTATGCATTGCATAGGTACTAACACAAACTAGGGGCACACGACTTGAAATATGAAAACAAAGGATGGGGTCGGAATATAACACTCAAAACTGAGAAGCCAGACTTTAGCTTGAGGAGTAAGACTTAGAAGTGAAGTGAACGGAGAATACCGTATCGCCAATAACGTACATCTTGATTGTTCTCTATTTATCTCGTTGATACATGATTTTCATATCGTCGTCGTATCCTCATACTGTTCTTATGAACGGGTCTATCAATTTGGCAGTTTTTCAGTTTTCAGCCGTCACGCAAGATGGTCGTTGTAACGACAATGGAAACCTAGTCGATAGGTGGACCCTAATTTGTCACTTGCAGCCTACAAGAGGAATCTAGTTTACCCGTGAAATTAATGAGATTTAGTTTCACTTCATCAGTAGTTGCCCGGAAAACTAACATAGAGTAAGACAAAACTTAATCCGATGTGTTTTACAGATAAGTAGCTTGGCTTCAGAGGAATTGGTAAACGATTAACACAACTTATATTGGCTTCCCCACAGTAAACTACCATACGTACAGGTGGTCAGCGTAATAATAAAAACCTAGAAAATTTTGAAATTTGGAGGGACCGTTTCCATACTTCAGAAATGTATAGAATTTTGAACTTACTGCGTTCACGATTTGAAAACTATAAAGTCTTGACCCAGAACTTATGGCGAAAAGCACTGTGTTACGTTGCCGGTACTGCCATTTGGTTATCTTGTGAAATCAACTTGAGAAGGGCGCAGGCAAACATGACAAGCAATATCGCTGCTTTGTTGTGTTCGTCTCATGGCCATACTACATTTTTTAGAATGCGGTGCGTTAAGTGTGTTAGTCTGGATGATTAACGCTGTTGACTTGGTTCACCATGTGTCACTAATACGAACCGATTGACAAAATATATCACACCTTCCTAATGACCGCTTATATTTTATCACGACTCAACGCCAGCACTTGGATTTTATGTCATCCTCTGTACCTCAGTGGCAGACCGTGGTTCTCTGCTCAAGCGACCGCATCGTGCGATCTTTATCTTTTTGACACAGTTCATCACTGTGGTCGACCATTTACGCTGAGTTGGATACTGGTGTCTCCTTAAACGGCTATAGGAGCACACATTCTCCAACAAACGATGTTCCCGTTCCAAAAAATATGTATTAACCAAGACAGAAGACATTTCATCCGTAGGCTTTTGAGTTTAACGGGTAATTTCCATCATTCACTGTATTGTATTCGGTGTCTGCTTTGCAGGTACTGACAACAAGCTCCATTATCACAAATTGTTAGTGTGTGACTACGAAATTGTGGATATACAGTTAACTGATAGCTCAAGTTGACCGCTGATGGAACAGACGAGGCCACGTACCAATCGGCAAAGCCAACTGTTCTATGATGTGCACCGACTGAAATGTTTGTAGTTGACGACCGGTAGCATACAACGGGTTAGCCGCTAGAAGCGACCAACAAAACCACCATTGATACTAGGCAAATGAAGTACCCTCCAATGAGATTTTCCAAGCTATCAATCAATGAAGACAGGCGGACAAATTCATCACTACATTTGAGTGTTTATTGTGAATGCACCTCTGTTTTACAGTGGAAAAGATTTTGATCGGGTGGCCACCCAGCATCAAATTCAACTGAGATCAGCTGGCAAGATTAGAATCTTGGTTAGCAGTACGACCTGAACGTTACCAAACAACCTCCAGTGTACTGAGGTTTGTTGATCGAAGTGGTTGGAGCAACGTTCCAGCTTATTTTGGCTTCTGAAGATTCCTTTCTTACGGACGAATGTTTGGCGCCGCCTTACATTAATACAGAATCCAGCTGTTGGGCGTAGCAGCAACGCAGGACAGGTGGTTCTGACAGACGTTTATGGGACATACTTGAAGCTGGTGGTGAAACCATAATGCAAGACTGACTTCAACTCCCACAGTTTTTTCAGGTGTATACAATGCATGTACGACCGAACGACAGACAGGTAATGTGGCATAAATTAACAGTTGCTCGGTAGAAAGGTGAACGGTAACCAGCAGTAAATAATGTGAGGTCGAGTGGTCGATATTACAAAATCAACAACGTACAAGCGTAAACATGCTAAGTATCGGTTTCCTAATCTGAATGGTAACCTGATCCTTCTAAACCAGGTGCATATGAAAACAGAGTTGAGGACGTAGTGACCTGCTCTGAACGGTGGGTCGCTCGAAAAGAAAAGCCGTACATACACAAGCGCATGAAGTCTATGAACCGACACAGCGGACTAAAATAGGCGTGGTTCATCGAATTACGGTGACGGTATTCTATTAATCAGGTTTAATTCACTTGAACCCGGTTATAGACCAATGTTCTTGACAGTTTATGAGCTGGTATATGTAACTCATTTCAATCATGATAAACGAGAGCTACACGTGGCATAATGTACACGTAGGTGTTAACTGTTTAACCGGGTGAACAAATCAATCAGTGCGATTGAAAAACGAGGGAAATTATTTTCAACACGTCGGTAAACGTACAAGACGGATGGTAACAGCAAACCTTCTACACGAAGGGATTGGAAAAATGAGACTTTTACGCTTTGAAGCATACATAAGTTAATTTTCTGTAGTGCAGTCAGATTTATAGAACAACCCCATACCGTCTGTGTCAAGTTTCGAACTACTGACAATCGAGTATGCTTGAATAACTACGACAAAGCTTGAGTTCTTTCTGATCATCAAATTCTTAGTTATAGTAGACCGCTAAAGCGAACTGTGTTAAGATCCCAGCGTCGTACCGTCCTCTCTGCCTGCAAACAAAAGTAAGCATTTATTACAGTTGGAATTCCTTAGGGAATTAAACACAAATTTCATTTTGACATCTACAGCTTAGCTTATCCAATTCAGTGGAATTCAGTCCACCGTGAGTATCCTGACTCCTACAACATGCGTAGACTGGGTGTCGTAGTTAAAGCTACTCTGAGACATACTCAACTTAAACTTGTGTTTCATTTATGCATATTCAAGCAATTTCGACAGCTGCTGATTCAGTTTGCTATTTTCCTTATACAATTCAGTTTTTTAAGTCGAATGTGACAATGTTACTTTGACTTCACGTTTTATGAAAAGTGAAAAAACCGTTGTAAAAAGTGCAACAGATGTTTGTCGGTTACCTACAAGAGTCTAGCAATATGCTCTCTGAAAATATGGGTCAAAATAATGCTTTCGTGATGTTCACTAAGTTCCTACGTGTATGCCTAGGTGTAAAGTAAAGATACAACTGTTTGTCACGAAATGAAGCAATATACTTGAAGAATAACTCATCATAACTTTCGAAACTAACATCAGTAAATGTGGCGGACGTTCCAT
Source organism: Paragonimus heterotremus (assembly GCA_013368495.1). Classification (NCBI taxonomy): domain Eukaryota; kingdom Metazoa; phylum Platyhelminthes; class Trematoda; order Plagiorchiida; family Troglotrematidae; genus Paragonimus; species Paragonimus heterotremus. The sequence continues at coordinate 63,348 of LUCH01002121.1, forward strand.
AGGTTTGTGGGGAGCAAGTTTTGTGAATGAGAGATCGATCGGGTAATGAAGAAAACATTGCTGTTTGAGATGAATATCGCATCAAGACAATATCACTCTTATAACTTCACACCAGGAAAGTGACTCATTGATTGTCCTAGGACTATACCACCGAGCTTCCTCAAATATAGACGGTCTACCTGCTTCATGGGAAACACCACATTGTTTCTTATAGTCAGCGTTAGTGTGTCATCTAGACTGTACGAAAACCTTGGCCGTAGATTGAAGACTGCGAGTTTTTGTATGACCTAATTAGCTTCTGATACTCTTCGAACAAGGATTGGAACCTTCAATGTATGGTCTTTATTAAGAAAGTCATCAGATATATAACTACAACAACTGGACAGGTGTCCAGAGTATGCAACTGAAACCCTGGACAGTGGGACCATTGTTGCGCATTCATGATGCCACGATCTAGTCAACTAATTTCTAATAAGCCGTGGTGCATTTCAAAAATGGTTCCGAGAATCAGCTCACTTTGTGTTATTCATTATTAGGTCGGCGTTTGTGTGAAACATTGCCGGGAAGATTAGGTTTCTGACAATTACGGGTATGAAGAATTTATGTAACCAGTCGATCAACTTTGCTTACGGCATTCGATCTGTTAAGAAGTGGGACATAGCTGTTGCAGAAACCGGAAAGTTACACATGTGATGCAGAGAGGATAGCCGTATAGTAAACCTAGCATCTAGGCGAAGCCGTTCGCAGACCAAGTTGTGTCGCATTTTCGTGTCCAAATCTAAGCTTTACTACTGCGGTCGTTTAAAAGTGTCTCGATAACAATAATATCGTTAACTGGACAAGGATTAGCCACGGGAGACTCCGGTTACCCTGATCAATGGATAATGCAGTGTGATCGGTAGTAAACTATGCAAAACTAATTAATTGATTGACCAAATGACAAGGCGCATTGTTTAGTGACAAGCATGATGATTATCAGAGGAGAAAAATACATGTTGCGGTTTAATATTACGCACCCAACACCAATACAACCTGATGGATTGGTTCGAGCTCTTTCCTGCAAGCAACGGTGGCTAGTAACTTCGGGCCAACATATCTTCACTAACCGCCGGTAAATCTGAGTTCTGGCTGCAGAAAAATATGTTGAACGTGCTAAGTGGTTGGTTATGGTGTCTTGCCTTCACGTGATGTCCAACAGTTCAGTATAGAGGAGTTCGAGTGATTGGATTGCCTGCCTGGGATTATTGCTTTGTCGGTTCCGTGAACCAGATTGTGACATGTTCTGATAATTCCTTAGTTGGCTATCGATTGGTTCTGCCTGCTTAAGCGTCTCCGAACCCTCAAGTCAGAAGCAGTAATTTGATGGACTACGTCTGTGATTAAGTGAGGCTGGTGTTTTGCCTGTTCAAGCCAAATACACCTGGTTAACCGCATTAGTACAAAACAGGACCAACTTTTGCTTGACGTCGTTGATCAGGCACTCAGCTATGAACCGAGAAAAAGATAGGTTCCTATATCCTGAGGCGCCTGAACTGATTCATTCCTTTAATGTCCCCCTATTGTGAGACTTTATGAACTGTTAAGAAGGACACTTACCAGCACAGTTTTTATCTACTTTCCCTTGTTCTGCTTTTAGTATATCGGAATTGCAAATAAGTCTGGTTCTGTATAACAGTGTCTTGATGAAACCACTCTTTCGTGTCATCGAGACAAAAGTGAGTTGCAGAAGATGGTACTCACCTCATGTCTCTTTACGATAGACGGAAACCTGTAATGTTTCATTCTCAAATCGAGTGATAAGTCTCTTTAAACCGACTGCACTATTGCTGGATTCAGTTTCATTTGATCAGGATAGGTTCAGCTGAGTTCTGTTAAGAAGATTAAGCAACAGGTCAAAAGAATAGTCATCTCTAAAACTCAATCTACCATCACAATATACTTAGTGAAAAATGATTTAACCAATACAAATTGAGACATCTCGTTAGGTTATTCCTAAGATTGCGTCAGTTAGTGCTTTTAATAAGAACAACAAGAAGACGTGATGTGTTAACATCAGGTGCAAAAGTAACATTTGTAAGTTATATACATCATACAGCTGAGGGCAAACATGGAATAGACGGGTCTACAAGCACACCAAGTACTAGGTGATCAAGACCACGGAAAACTGGTAGGTTGCCTCAGCCGTTTTTGTGCACATAACATCGGCTGATATGTTCAGATAACCATCGCTTCACACAAAGCCTTGGGTTCAGATTGCGTAACAGTAGTTTGAATGAGTTTACTGGGACAATTTGGTGATCTCTTAACACATAGTGTTTAGTAGTCGGTGGCGTGAAATTTCCAGTTTATGTTTTATATCGTTAGCTAGAAGGTTATCTCCAAATGGTAAAACATCCTTCTTTTGAGACTCATGTATGGAATCAATGCTCCTATTCATCGTATTATGTAGCTGGATGTATTGATCGCGATATCCGTTTGCTAGTAAGTTTTGTTTCAGCATTTCTTGTTTTGTCTGCAGTTTGTCAGAGTTAAAAATACCCCCGGCTCTATGAAGCAACTACTTAACCAAGTCCCGTTTGTATGCAATAGGAACAAAGCTGGAAAATTAAGATATTGACCACCCTTTGTTGTTTTGCAGTAAACCGAACGCTATAACAGTCCATCCACACGTGTAATAAATATATCCAAAATGATTAAACTGCCGTTCGACTAACATCGCAACAGATCTTTCTTCTGCTCTAATGAAATGGTTTAAGGGAACTTAGTGTTTCAAAACGAATACTCTGTCAAACTGGTTATCGATGAGCACGCCATATACCTGTTCTCAAGTAAATTTGTGCTTGTGTTTGAGAATTAACTAACTCTATCTAGAATCCCAAATCCATATTTCCATTGTGTTGAAGCTAACTCCTGAATTATGCTTGTTCAATGCATGTTGTCAGTCCGATGAGTTCATGTACTACCATGGCTCCAGCTATATCCGCAAAGACAAACATTACCTGACCTAGTTCCACTATGTAGTTTGGTAGGGTTTTCTAACAGTTTCTTGCAGAGGAATTTCTTGTTGCGTTGATAAAACGACTGATTCCACAGCCATTAGCGTAGCATTAGCATAAAAGTTAACTGCTGAATCAAATATTTTAGCATTCTGGCATGGACTTCATCTTGTTGAAATAATGCTGAGGACTTTCTAGTGATTGTATCAGTAAGTACATCGTCTTCAGAGGATGAGTATAAGTTCGCACTTCAGTTATGTTGCATAAAACCTATCCAGCTAATATCGTTGTTGCGAAACACTATTTGCAAGTCTAGCATGATGGTTACGTTGCACGATTAAAAAAGCTATGTAAGTTATTCCACTTCTCATTTGGGAGTGATCATTGAGCAGACAATGGGAAAGGCATTAGTTCATCTAAAATGAGCATTTCACTCGGTTGCACAAACTGATGTCTGTTAATACCTCCTGTCATTTGGCCCAATTCGTGCGGGAATTGCATGCTAGCAGCAGTGCAATTGATCATGTCGTTTATGGTCAATTGACCAGAACATAAAAGGCCAGCCTACTGCCAATTAACACGTAAATGTCGTATGGAATTAGTTTACACTCTGATGCATTGGTTACCTGTGATAACCTTGACTGTTTCTTTGAGTTCATCTGAAAGTTACCAGTTAGTGTTTATGAACTGTGTGGACAAACCACTTTAGATAAACAGAAGACCTTGACCAAGAAAATGTAATTCGTGGAATTTTTATGTTTAACTAATTGCCTTTTTTTAAAGTGGATTTCACATCTGGCTTTCTACTTCGGCTGTGAGTAAAAGAAACATCGAGTAACTGAACTTGTCCGTCCAATGTACAGTTTATTGTGGACAAGTCAGATCAACTAAATTAATGCCACTTCGAAATTTAACATCACTCACAGCAGATTTCGTGTTCAGATAAGCCTTTCGGTTAGCCCACTTCGAAAAGAAATACTAGACTCGAATTTCGCTCCTTTTAGAGCTCATCAATAGTACATATCATTATCCGGATCGGAGTTTGCATTCCGATCACCGTGCTTGGGAGTCTAGTGTGATAACCTCAACGCTAGCAACCTCACAATAGGCATGGCCAAATAATCAAATCCATACGCTCAATCACAACATTGTATAAACAGTGTTCAGCTTGCTCTATCATTCTGAAGGGAGAATGAACAGAATCACTCTGTTCTATCCCATCGACAACCCCGCGACCACGACCTGCAGGATATGTACTACTGGGTTTTGCCAACTCCAAAGTGATGGGTTCGAGCAGACCGGGAAACCGTTTTGCCAAAGCATGATAAGGCGAGTTGCACATATCTAAAATGAGTCTCAGAGGCAAACCTGCTTTGTGTACTTTGGACGGATATTATAACCTAGGGATTATTGGTCCCGTTGGGCGGATGCGTTCGAAAGTTGCTGGATCAAGTGCTTCCCTATGTTTCCTTTCACGCAACTAAAAGACAAACTCTCATATTCTACAACCAGCTGTCGTGTGTATCCATTCGTTTGCTCCTGTCAAGCTTCATACATTGGTCGTACTATAAGACGATTGTCAGATAGAATATGTGAACATCATCTTGCGTGCTTGAACAGTGATGTGATTAAAACGGTTTAAAGTACGGTTGTTGCTCATTTGATTGACTCTAACCATTCTGTCATTAACAAGGATGCTATTCAGACTGTCTACCGAGTGCCAAGGAATCGATCGAAAGTGTTGAGACTCCGAATGTTGACCACTGCCGAGGCCATTAATATCCGATTGCTCAACCTTGACCTCTGCGCTCAAAAGAAGTTCCTACCGACACTTAATCTGCACTGATCCACATACGATCAAGCCCACGATTTGGAGCAATGATTGCGTAAATGTTAACACACACGCCGTTCATAAACTCTATTGCCCATTTTTCTGATTCACCGTATTGTTTTCTTATTTATTGTGTTGTAATTAGCCTGCTGACCAAACACAGAAAGCAAGTCTTGTTGGTTGTTTTATCGTACTCATGAATTCACTGAGTACTTTCAAACAAATATCACCCAGACTGCATTGTATCCTCTGCGGTTCAATGAAAATAAACATAATATTTGGGTCTCAGCACCTAGTTCATTGTGGAATATGTCACCTTTCACCATGACGGCTGTCTGATAACAAGGTTCGCGGTGTTCATGAATGACTGCCATCTTTCATTTCTGGAGATCGACAGAGTTAGTGAGCCCGTTTTCCTGGGAAGTTTGAAAGCCTCAGCTTTCTGCAGCTTTGTTCAAAGTGAGTACCGTCCTTAATTAAACCTGGTTTCAGTGTTTCTGTGAAATTATCATCAGCGACTCGGCCATCCTGCCCCCTAATGCAGTCAACGTGCGGAAGACAAATGCTTCATGGTAAACCCCACGGTATACTGCAAACTTATTTATTCGTCCCAAATATTCCGATGGATGTATCCTTGAATGTTAACTTGGAATGAGCCAAACAATACTGCCACATCAGCATCGACTTGTGTGTTAGGTGTGTGGCTCACTACTTCACCAATAACTGAGGTGGCGATAGTTCCAGTGGCACAATTTCTGCTCACCAATACACAGTTTCCCAGAAGCCATTTTAATCACTGCAGTTTGCATCGTCATAGTTGAATGCAGTGACAGTTCGGCGAAGCAATCGGGTACGATGAGCATACAATGTACGGAATCTCTTTGAAGCGCTGTAGGCAAGTAGCATGACATTTCAGTAGATGATTAGCAAAGTAAACATTGATGTTCTTCAGACTAACATTTTGTACAATGTGATCACACGTGGATACATAACTAATTTCAAAAGAGTTGCGTGTCTCAGTGTGATCTGAATACAACTCACTCTCGAGGTGATACACTGGTAGCACTTCTTAATTTACTGATTAGTGCTGAACGACTTCATTCACAAATGAACACTGCTCGCCTAACATCTGTACACATGGTCTCCACTCAGCTTGCGCCAACTGACTCCTGTCCGATTTGTATCTGTTCGGTATTCACAAAGTGTTTCCATAAAGTCTTATTCAATGGTTGAGCTTCTCTATTCCTCTCCGATCGACAGCAATTGAGCTTCCTACAACGAGGTGGAGCATTTGGGATTATAGCTACTCTTCATAGCTTGCTTCTTCATTCTCATACAAAGCACCGCGATCGTTCGCTTGCAAACAATGATATATCTAAGGTTTTTGACTACATATTCACAACTCTTTGATAAGACCAGCCACTGTCAGTGAGGCACCTACCATTTCGAGCAACTACCCCCGTTCAGTTTATGGGCCTGGTGAAACTTATTTTGAAAGCTGTAAGTTTTTCTCAGACAGAGCGAGAGCTGTTCATCGAGGAGACCCTCTGTTCCCCTATTGGCCTTACATGAACCTCTCTCGCCCCGTTTTGATTTTATCCTGAACACATTGGGGAGTCAATCAAACTATCTGGCGTGTGTGGATGATGTCATACTAACAGATGCATTGAAAAAACATCGGTAGTCAGATTGTGACATCTACAGGATAGTTTGCTCGAAATCATTTTGATCGTCAACCAGTGAAACTATGTAGAAGCAGAAGAAAATAATGGACCTCTGTTTTCGACGACCAGCCGCTGGAAGTAAATGGAACCACCATAGTATCCGTTTGCTCTACAGCGACATTCAAGTGTTTAGGTATACCGTTTAATTGGAGGGGTATATTAACGCTAATCGCAGCCGATGACCTACCAAAAATGTTACAGAAGGTGATGGTAGCGTCTGTAAAGTCTCAGAAGAAGACGCATCAAATACCGAGACTGACTTACCGATTAGACTGGAGTGCCGTCCATGAAAGTCATCTACGTTCTTAACTCAAGCATAAGGAATACAATTGGTAGATGCTTGTGATTGTCCGTAGACACTTACAACGCTTCCTTTTAATAAGGTATCAGTTCCTGCAGCCTCGAGATACCACATCTTCAATCTCGTAATCCTCTGAAGGGCACTCGAACCAAAAGCATTTGTCTTCAACAAATACGGTTTCACAACGGGCTCTATGCGATTCCTCATCTAAACCGTCTCATCGCTTTGCTGTCACATCGATGTCAGTTGCCTGAACGATTGGTACAAGGAGAGAAGAAGTAAACTTGATACGGCATGCGACCTTTTACAATACACGCAATGGTGCCTGATTGCGATATTCCTCCAACACGACCACGTCACACAACTGGCTACAGAACCCATTCCGAATTACTCTTCGCATCTACATCAGAACAATGAGAAGTATAGCTAGCTTGTTCCGACGACACTGTGTATCTTAATTAGCCGTCAAAAATCGACGGAAGAATTAAAATGCGTTTGTGATAACAGCTATAAAAGTTTACCTCACATTCTTCAGTTACGCCCGCTTACCCATTCTAACAGATCCAGACGACATTATATTGTAGTTGCATTATTAACTTGCAAACAGAGAAAAAAGAAAGTCTCCATGATCCCAGAATCCCATATCCTGACAGCTAACTCATTCCTTAAACTGGACATTTATGTATTCAAAAACAGTACAACCTTCGCTGCCGATGTAGCTATTCGTGACCCGTACGGAAATGAAGCCAAAGTCAAATTACTGGAGGATAAACAGGATACCCAGGAACTCATACAATGCACCTTTAACTTTCTCCACTCTTGAAACTGCCCATTCTGCAAAACATCGCTATGTTCAACTGTGTTTATTAACAGAGGTTCCATACACCCAGCATTTACGAGTTCTCCCAGCAAATAGGTTTCTCAAAATGTGATTCCTCAGACATTTTCGTAGCATCTATTCAAAGCTTCGTCAAAATATTCGATTCCTATGTAAGAGATGCCTAGTTTGCTTATGATACCACCCTACATACATTTTGTTGGACGTTTACTTATGATACGGTGAGTGGAATATGTATCATGATATGCATTAATCACAGTGTGCGTCTCATTTACGCAGATCCAGCCCACATCATCTTGAATCGTGTAAATTCTGCATCTGGGGGATGTGTGCCATATGTTCCAGTGCATATGTTCCTTCTGAGATTACTAAATGACTTGTGTCCTCTCACTGTTTTATTCACATACATCAATGGGATGAATTGCTACAGAAACAACCATTGTATGACTTTCTGTTAGAAGTCAAGTCGTCAGGTTAAACCAATGACACGTCTTGCATTGGAAACAGGTGACTTTTCAGGCTTTCATGCGTTCAAATCTGCAGCAAAAGGATGAGAACTAGCTAAGTTTGTTTGAGTGACAAAATGATAGTAGTCATGACTGAACTCATAGAGACCTAAGAGATGTCAAAATTTGCGCAAAGCAATTTGGCTTTATGTAGAAATTGAGCTGAATAAAAAATAACAAGGAGGAGTAATATGACCGGGTGAGGACAAACAGAAGATTTCACAGGGATCATACACAAAGAAATTCGAACATAAGAGTCGGTTTTGCAGGACAGGAAAGTATCCAACAATGTGAACCGAAGAGAAACGATAAAGTTAACGGACTATTTAGGCGGGGTGTCACTGTGAATGGATAGATGTTTTTCGTGATCTACCAAAACGTGCAAAGTACCTAGGCAGAAACTCAGGAGAACCAACTGATAAACGATACATTTGGTGAAGAGTACATAAACTCTCTTAACCAAATGGTAGTTGATGGAGTGAAAGTTTGAGCGCCGGACATAAAAAAAGGGTATTCTGACTGTTGGGAACATCCACAACATGATTTGACCATATCAAATTCTCACTCAAAGCTATTTCAAAATGTTTACTGGAAAGCGATCGATATCAGGTTTCACTGTTTACACAAATGTGAGAAGATGCAGCAGAAAAATTCGTATATTGCCTCCGAAAATTTAACTTATAAAGGTGTGTCAGGAAGTAAACTATAAAACTCTGACCAAATTTCTGGTTTGGATGAACGTCCAGTAGGACAGGAGAAGGAAGCGTAATTGGATGTTTGATGCCCAACATCATTTCGTCTACGTGTTTAATCACTGACCTGCTTATTTACTGGTAGGGCTGTTATAGATAGCGCGAGTTAAAAAGTAGAGAGAACTGTGCCTTGTTACACACTGCAACGTGTAAGGAGTGACGATGAGGCTTGAGATGTGAATTAAGTAAACTGGCTTTGAGTTGTAAAGTTATCGTGTAAAAGGCTCAGCAGTTTCAGTCTGAGCTGCGGATTCTCTTAAAACTTGAAATAGCAGCCCTATCTCAAAGCTTCCGTAAGAAATGTTGTAATCCACTGAAAATATGTCAGCGGCTCTTGGTGTTTGATCAAGCGACAACAGAATGGAATGAACAAGACGAACGACAACATCCAAGGTTGTTCGTGACGATAGGCGAAATGAATAGAATAAATGATGTTCACTTGAACCTCCATTCGAACAATAATAAGATTTTCAGAAACTTTCAATGTTTTGGATATGTATAAACATGAGTGCAATTTGGCAGATTCTGTTTTGGGAATTAGTGGGATGCGTACTGTTCACCAACAGTGAACAATTTCCCGATGTTTGAAGAACTTGATGACTAACTCAACCAGAAGTTGGCATAGGATTTTCTCACATTTCCTATGGATGAGCAATAATAACTCGTCGTGTGCTTTTGATTTACCAGAGTTTATCCATAGGAGTCTACGAAAACGGTTGAGTTCTCTACTGCAGAAGACACATCGGTGGAAGAAACGGTATAGGAGTCGACAGTGACCTATTCTTTATCTTGTACGACAGAGATCTTCGACGTCGACGTTCATTTTTCTGGCAGGATTGTTCAATCCTTTCAACTCTTACATGATTTGACCGATCTTTGGGTAGCTTTTGTCACTCAATATTGCATTGATATCTACGGTATACAAGCCGTTTATATTATGGATGATAGATTTTGAAGTGCATTTGATAAATGAATAAACTTCTTGTTTTCCAAGCCTTTTTACTCTTTCTTGGGAGTCTTTCGACAGAGGAGGAACAAAACCCTTCTCATGAATACGGACTGGTTCACGCGAGCAGCAAACCTCCAAGTAAAAATTTCAGTAGCTAGCCTTCTATTCCCAATGGATAGACAAGTCGTCATGAAAGGGCTATCTCAAATAGGAGGCAGATATCATTTCCCTAAACCTACTGTTGTTGTCGGGAGCATATTGTCGAAGTGCGGTTAGGCAATTTCCACAACGGGCATATGGCTTGTGACGTGTCACACCCTAAACTATGGAAGATGGTTTCACGGCTGAATAGTAAGGTTACCTACAGAACAGTGCTTCTTGATCGCGTGTAATTAGATATTACTTTTGATGGCCAAGTCAAGATATGTGTCCAGACGCATCGGAAAGGTCAAATCGTTGTACAGGCCGACAGTGATAAGAAAGATGGCATTAAATCTGTTCAATTCATCGTAATACAATAAATAACGCCATGTCAAAAATGTCCAAAACAGTCAATCAAGTTGTCGAAGCTATCGGCAGAACAACTGAATGTTATTTGCAGACTACATATGACAACCGAATGAACATTTCAAATTGTGAGCTTGCACCAACAGTTAGGCAGTTTTGTATAAACACTCGGGTTAGTTAACAGCTTTCGCATGTACGCCCACTATTAGTGGTTAAAATAAGTAATAATACCTCTACCATACAATCCGTAGCACACCCAGCGAACCAAACAATAACAATTGAAGCTTTCAAATTGAACTTGTTCACTGAATCGTTTGTTAAGCTAATGGTACCGGCGATGAAACCAGACATTCCCTTATCTCATTCAAACCACGTAAAACGAAATGCTTGGAAGTTTAAAATCAACTGTGTTCATCGATGAAAACAAGGTTTGAATTAACCAGTACATTACTTTTAATAATGTAGAGCACCACCGATACAACGAATAATGACATTTATGGAAGAGTACGTAGAGAGGTAAATTTGGGCTGGATGAATTCAACTATCAACACGCTAATTAGAAAGTAATTCTGTTGGGCACGTTCGTTTAGTCGATACTTTCGTAATTGGCCGAACGTTTTATAAGAAAAAATCAGGCGAATTCCTGTGCCATTTTGGGCCTAACGACAAGCCTAGCATTGTTATCGATACACGAAGGAGCCGGCATAAAATTTCACACCCAGAACAACCGGAACTGTGTTTGGCTATTGATATGTTTCTGAAAAACCAGCCTGACTAGGGTCATGCACAACGGAGAAATCTGATTCCTTCTTAGACACCGTGGTTTGCACCAGTTTGTGAAATATTCCCGAATGTCTGATTGTTTTCAGCCACGCATTTTAGTCAGGTTATGTTCTCCTTCGTTGTGAATATGTTTCGTTTTTAAATGCCACTGTTTCAGACCGACACGTTTTCAACTGTTTGATCAAAATTTTTCAGATATTAGTGTACGAAAAGTCAAAGCGATAAATCGCTTTTATTTTTGGAAACGTGGAAATTAAGTCAACATAACCGTAACGTGTTCAGCTATGAAACTTTGAAAGCTGTAATTTACATGAGAAGGGAGACATGCTTTTCGACTAAACGTTATACAAACAATAACTAAACAGTTTGTATTATTATACATTCAGATATGCAGTAAGATGTAGAAAAGTATGTCCAAGATACAATCCCACGGCGAGTGTCTAACGGATTAGAGAAGAATTGCATACCGCGATAGAAGTATCTCGGATATACTGTTTGGTTTTCACAATAAGTAGGTAGAAAAGATTACAATAACTTTAAGACATAATAATTCAGTGTATAACATATTAAGTCACTATGCAAAAATACACTTGAATCCAAACTGTGTGTGAAGAAGACCATTGAGAACAGAGCATGAATATTCAATAGACAGAATGTAAGAATGGTGTCATAACGCTGTAAACAGCACTGACCTGGAATAGTAGCAAGAGAGTTTTTGGTACTGGCTGTTAACAAGCAGTTCGTCGAGAACCTACGTATCGGACTCTATTGTCGCCATGCGACGACAGGACATGCGAGAAAACAGTCATGAGAACATCCTTAGTAACATAAGTACAAAATCTTACTCCCAGTTTTTGAAGCAGTTTTACTCATCATACTGTAAATTTCACAGCTTTCGCAATAAAAAGGTACTTTGAAAAAAACCACTGGACTTGAGTTTCGCTCTCATTGGAGTTAACAGGATAGTTACTATGTCTCCTCTCGAGACGATCCGGCAACCTGATTATTACTTACAAGACAAAGCGGTTGAGCGTTCACATACGATAATTCGGTCGTGCCTAATGTGAGGTCAATGACGCAATGGTTAACACAGCTACCTTGTGCAAATCGTAACCGGGATTCTAATTCAGGCCGTGGCAAGCATATGCATTACTGACGAGTTCTACTAAGAGCGAAACTCGAATCTATTGCTTCCCTTCGAAAGAGGCCGATTGGAAAGTCTATGGGAATGTGACAGCTACGATCAGTTGTGGTTGATATTCAATCTCTATGAAAATCTTGTTGTAGCTAAAACACGTACTTGTGTATTAAACCACTTCGTGCACTTTATTTTCTGTGTTTCTTTTCCTAATGTAGATCTTACCGTGGGGTCTCTGTCTGTTTATGTCCCACATGATAGAGGTTTCCGTTTTTTGTTGGCCTATTAATTGGCTCACCGGCATTTGACAGCTGAACACAAAGGCCTCAGTTACACACCTTCTGGTCTTGTTACTTCAGCTTTACATTGTATATGTTGTGTGTGAATAGAACCACAAGTGGTGCAGTACAAGCCACTTGTCATAGTGGTTGAACATAGACGTCCTCGTGGATATAACGTTTTCCAGAAAACAAAACAGCTCAATCTGGACATTTCAAACAAGCTATCCACGCCGATGTCGATAACGCAACGTTAACTTCATCACAGATACAATTGTCAAATAAAACGTTAACTGTATTTGGAACGAGATGGCTCAGTAACGAGGCCACGATACTGACAGGTGCCGAGGAATGCTTATTGTTTCCATAGCATGGCTATAATATGTTACGTCAGAGTCCACAAATGGGGCGATGAACCTATAAACAGAGCATGACGCGACTCAGATTCTGTGGAAAGATTTTCAAGTTTTCGTCAGTTTTTCAGTCATTTGTAAATCTGTTTCGTACATGGATGCAATATTTTATTACTTATCGTTCGGTGAGAAAACTATCTCGAAGGCACAATCCGTTAGAGTAATATCGTATTTTTACTTTGCCCACATGCACTCACCGGCGCATGTTGGTTTCCAGTTCAGCATCGCATTTCAACTACTGAAACTGTTACGGAGACTTGTGTGAACTGCCAGGTGTTATCGGTCGTGTGGCTGTTGATCCAGTTGAGTGTTTTGCCCGTTCGCTCACCCGACTCAATTAGATGTCGTGCCCTTTCGGTAGGCCCTGGAACCTGGGTTTTTATGACGGGACAGTCAGTGGTTGCATACAGTGAGTGTAATTCAGGCCGGAATTGAAATTATTATTTCGTCGTCAACGCCCAGAATGGTTGAATGCTGAAAAACTCTCTAAACGTCTTCATGTAGTTCACAGATGGTGAGAGTCAAACGTTCAGTCACTGTGTTGCGGATGGCCCTATATCGAAATCAGAATTAGTTCTGGAACTCGTTCTTTTTTAAATATAATAAGGCTATCAGTCCAGACCTTCTCTAACTATGTGTTTCCAAGGAGGTTGGAGGAAGGTTGATGAAATAGGTGACATTCAATTTTCCGATGACTTGGGAAGCTGAAGAGTTACTTTGTGACTGGTATCTACCAGCACTCGTGATTGTAATTTTTAAATCTATCCACTTATTTGCATACAATTGTCCGTTGTGTAATCCATGTTGACAAGAGCTCTAATTGGCAAACTACTTATGAAACTAGGATGAACCATTATCATTCCGAGATTAGCTTTTCCTTTTCAATGTTACAAGCTCATTTTCCCATCGTTTGTTACGCTTCATTTTCATGAAAACCCTCCACTATTTATTATATTTTAGATGAACCGAGTCGTCGTATATAGGACGGATGGTTATAAATCTAACTTTATTCAACTTGTAATAGAGCACCATTCGTTTGTTTACAGATGTACTATAGGGGTGGTTTATGCTATACAGCAAATATTTAGATACGTTACCTTCGAACTTAGAGGGATGAAGTGTATCGGCCTATGTGACTCACTTTCGACGCAAGCAGCTGAAAATTCAGACACAGACCCATTCGGAACAGACTTTGGTCTTTTCTTCAGTTTACTTGTTCTTCACAAGATCCACCATAATGAGCTATAGGGAATACAAACGGGGGTTAATTACTAAACAATGTTCTTTCATTGCATAATATCTGCCTCCACAATGTATTGTAAATCACTTAGAGCTCGATATGCTAAGATATAGTGGATTTTAGCACAGCGACATATTTCCGGGTAACATGGTGTTATAACCAATAGACAAGGAAATTAATGTTAAACTCTCCTTTCTCTATCTTGGATCGTTCTGTCCAATGATGCTGGCGGTCTGTGCCATTGCGTTTAGCAAGCATTCAACTCACTTTCCGACGGATGTTATCATGCGCACAGGGAACGGCGAAGCTTGTTCAATGTGTTCATAGAAGTGAGAGAAGTCTTGTTCTATTACAAACGTCACATTTCCTTGAGAAGATATCTCCCACAGAAATCCTTCATTTTCGCCGCGGTTCATGAAGTATTTTCGTGAAACTTATGCTTGTTAATATGAAAACCCACATGCTATCAGAAATTCGATATTTTCAAAATCATTATTGTGGGTTTCTGTCTATGCTGTCTGGACGATACTGAAACAATAAGTACCAGACTTATTTCAAGCTTTCGCTGTTTGTCTGATTTCGTAGATAACTTCAGCTTCGCAATTCCGTCTTCCCTTGCTACCTGTTATTACTAACAAGTGATATAGATAACTTACCTTTAAGTTAGTTTCAACATTACTTCTCAAATTGCATGAGGTTTGTAGAACATGTAACAGCACATCGTTGTGTGGTCAAGGTCATATGCCTGGACCGACTTACTGTGGCATTTGACCTGAATGTTATGCCCACACATCCCCCGCTGAGCGACCCTTACGCGTGTGCACCGCAGTGACTGCCAGCGACTCACAGCTTGTCACCACCACTGTAGTCAATGTCACGTGCACCCACGCTTACGCACACACACAGCAGCACACAACAAACCTCATCTCGGACATTAGCCTATGACACGTGATTCAACCGAGTGTCCTCACCGTAGCTGACAGGACAACGAGACCGTACACACATGTTAACACAACTCATCTGGGTCTCTCGCTCGCCGGTGAATGAACCACAGTTACAGTGCTCCGTGGATTACACAGTGTTTCCATCCTGTAAATCCTTACATTGACATCTATAAGATTCCACCCAACACCGCACCAACACACTCCCGGATTGTATCTCTGTATTTTGTCCGAACCCTTGCTGTAAGTGCACCTGTTATATTTGTCTGTTATTTACATTACAATTTGGTTACATATCCTTCTGATATTATTTAGACGTTTGTTTTTACCCATACTATTTACAAAGTATTGTAATTAGCAGCCAGCATCTAAAAACAGAACAGTAATAAGTATGTTTCAATGCTGTAACTCCAAAATCTGTCGTTCATATTCTGCTTCAGATCTAACGATCAACGTACCTGATGAGGTTCAGGGACCACCCAAATGATCACATGATCCCAGTGCTTTGTAATAACAAACATACTGTAATTTTATTACCAACTAGGTGATTAGTTCATCGACAGTAAACACGTTTCATCAATGTTATCTCTTCTAGCCAGGCAGCTAGGTGAACCTTTCTATCAGCAATCTATGTAGCTAAAGGTCCATCACTCAAGAGTCATTCTTTGCTCAGTCAGTGCACTTTTATTTGCCAGAGGTTCAAACTCCTCGGTCGTTTGTGTTCAGCATACAAACTAGCACAATACGGCACGACCTTGGAAGAACATGTGAAACGGTTATGCAAGCAGATGACCTCTGTACTGGGTAATGAATCAATGGACAGCTGTTTCGACTTCGTTGTATTTCATCAACCGAACTCATTTTGACTATAGTGACCCTGCGGTTCCACCTAATTGTTGTTGGTTTGTTTGTACTGAACGGTGCGGTAAACACGCAAGTGTCACGTGCAGTGCGCGACCCAACCATCGCATGTGATGTAGCATGATCAGTTAACCAATTGATGGCGCCTCTCCGGCGTCCTGAAATACATGCTGGCAAACGGCCGTATCGCTCACGTGAGCAGCCCACCTGATTTAAGCTAAGTGATGGAGACACTGATGGGCAAACACAGCCAGTCTGTGGACATCTTCGTCGAGAAAAAGGTCAAGTTTCCGAAACAGTGCAAAACAGAATGGATATAAACATTATACATTTATCCTTTCATTGACAACCCAACGTCTTTTTGACGCCACAGGTGACGCATGTTGAGAAAGGCAGTGTAGGCCTTTGCTATCGTCGCCGATCTCTCATCAGCAGTACTACAGGTTGACAGGTTGGTGTAACTCAGATATGTGAAAGTGTCCAGATTTTCAGACACATTACTCGTAGTAAAGAACATCGGAGTTAGAATGCCTTAGTGTTGAAGAAGCACTTTTCACTTTGAAGATGAGAGGCACATTCCATGTAAAACAGCCTGGTCACTCATCTTGTTCAACATGGTCTGCATGTTTTCAGCAGAGGGCCTAAGTAGAACAATGTCATCCGCATACTACTCTATGTCCATCAACCTAGCGTCAGGAGAAGGCTCTACACCAAGCTCACTGAATTCCTCAAGCGAACTTTCCATAATATTGTCCGCGACAAATTTGAACAAAAAAAGAGATCAGACACCTCTGACTAAAATCACTAGAAGTGATAAACGTCCGAGACAGTTGTCCATAAACCGTCGCTCTTTTTGTCGAGTAAGCGCACAGTGACCTTCACAGATTCACGTATTTCCCTGGAACTCCCTTACGAAGAAGACAACTCCAAAGAACGTTACAAGCTACTGAATCGAAAGCAACCTTTTGATCTAAAAGATCATGACTGTCGGCTGCCTGTGAATGTCGGTGCTCTAAAATATGTCAGTAGGAGTTACCTCATGTCGAAAAGCTTACTACTAACTTCACAGGAATTCACTTTCGAATAATTCTGTCCACCAGTTAGAATACACGCTTCCACCATGTTAGGCTATCATGTTATAGTGTTCTGTGATCATTTTCTGAAAGATATTAAATATTAGAATGGGTTTTGAAATTGAACAACCAAGTAATGCGACTTTACATTGGTCTATTTCACCACTGTCCTTGTACAGTCGAAACTGAGAGTACTTGAATACCTATTGCTAATTGACATAATCCCATGACTTTGTAGCGGCTAGCAGATTTCACGAACTTGCCTGTGGTAGAATGGATAAATATTCCAAAGATTGATAATAACTTATTATGCCCAGGTTATTCAAAAAGTTCGCAGGATGTTTCTCATCAGGTTGACTTCTCGTCTCATATTACTGCAAGATGTGAACCGAGTTAGGCACACACACTTTCGTCTGGATCGCTCGTCGGTGAACGATCCAAAACATGTCCACTTTTTGTTCTTTACTGGTGCCGTTCACTGCGTTATACGGGACCACATGTACGTAGCATTCAATATGTGTTCATTCTTCATTCTCAACGACCTTTTTATAAACAAGACTCTCGAATTCTCAGTAGTCCATTTGAGGATGTTCTTGAGCGTAAGTGCAAAGTCAGTATGAACATATTTTTCCACAAGAATCTTCTACAGTGGTTGCAGTTTTTTCCGTGTGTTCGGTAAGTCCTCGTGCCTCGCTCCTACTGGGAGGAGTAAGAAACGTCTGCTACCAATTTCAGGTCTGAGGGGCAATCATTCATCGAAAATGCGATGAGGGTATTTAAATAGGACAGCAATTTTGAGTGAAACATTTGAGATGTTTTGTTGATTTTGCAAAAGCGGTATCAATATCTTCTGGTGTTTCCCTATCTTCTACGCGGTAGCAGGGACTGACTTGAAGACCCGAACGAATCACTGACCCAAACGTCCGAACCGTCGGCAAACAGCCGGTAATATTTAATGGATAATGCTACCAGAAGATTATAGATCATGTGTCTGTCCTTCTCGGCAAGTAGGAAGCAGTACATAAGATATTCATGTCCTATTGCAGTAGCTGCGATGATTGGTGGACACATTCAACGTTGCTTAAGCCGATCGAAGTACTTCTTTGTTACGTGCTCAAACGCTAACCACCTTGGCCTACACGTGGAAGACTACGGCCGCACTTCTATAAAGATATTCCTGTATTATGCTCAGTTGGTGCAACCCTGTTACCAAAGCTTCCTTGCGCAGTCCGTAGAGCGACGTGAAAATTTGTGTCTGCTTTTCATATTACTCTTTTGTCAGGTATGATTGCTATTTGTAGGAACAAAGTTGAAGTCGGCATAACTTGATGGATCAATGCACTGGGCGAGTCAAACCTATAGGATAGATCAAAAAGCTGGGGCTTTACTGTCGAAGTTTGGCCTAATGAACTCGGGTACTTTTTACGTTCGGTGTACTTTACACATGAGCACCCTCGAATAAGTTTTCCTTCTTCAATGAGCACAGTGACGGGAAAGCGTAACCGTCTTATCTTTCGCAATGTTGCGAAAACCTATGACGACATGGTGGAATGAATACTTATGCAAACTTAGTTGGGCATTGGTCGTAAAAGCACGTCACAAACAAAGACGATTGGCGAGGTTTGACCGATTCACAGCCATCTATAGTCTATAATACAATGCTCCTTTAAAGTGTTATCCACAGTATGACATGAAAATTATTTCATTACTGCTGGTCTTTATTTCGTCTAGTCGCTGCTTGAAGTCTGCTCACACCTACTACACCACAGATCGCAACTTTAACGAAAACAGATAACTGCAATACGATTTGCTTCACTTACATGTACAGGTTGTTTCAAGAGTTCAATTTCAAAAACCGTGAGTGGGCAAGCCGGAGGTGACAAAATAAGGAGTCAGCCTGGAACTGGCTAGTCCGTGATTGTCCCACCTTTCTGCACTGCAGTCAAAATACGGCTTGTTTACGGTCCATTGACCGACGTACATGCTTGTACTGCGTGTAAGCCCTTCCAACAAACGGTTACCCACATGTTACGTACGTGTTTGAAAGATGAACACAATGTGTTCTTATAGGCTGGATTACAACGTTGTGGCTATCATTTTTGTGACTGGTTTAATTGCGGCTAAACCGGGTGTTAACTAAAGTCTATCTATTAGACAATTAGCGACATCAGTTATTTGAACGGAAAAACGTCCATTTTGTTGTATAGTCCTGCAAAAACGGTATTTTTAACCTGATCGCGATGCACCTACGTCACCAGACACAGAAATGATGGTTGATAGACTGGTCGGAGATAATGGTGGGCCTCAGTGCATTAATAATTGTTGCTCTTAAAGAAAATAGACGCTGGTGATCAACTTGACGTCACCGAAAACTAAACATTTGCGCGTATAGCTTACAGAGGGGTCGTATTTATCATGCTCGACAGACCTGGACAAACGCGTCTGACAAAGGAGAACGTTGTAGTCCACTTTCCGTTTACGAAGTGATAAATCCAAATGTTTACAACTTTTACAGCAACCAGCGGATGTAAAAGGCGTCGACTTAGGCAAAACCGTGGAAGATAATTTTGTATAAATGTCATTACCTGACGATTGCTTCGGCAATGCTTTATGACATAAGCTTCCGTACGTTATATATTGTGAGAAATTTGTCTTCCAGCGGTGAAACTTTACAGCTGGCCAAAAGTTGCGTCTAAAATAGGTGAATAACATTTAATTCCCCTTTCCAGTGTTGTTTTAGAAGTCGTGCACCCGAAAACAATCCTGCTTACTGAAGTGCCAAAATTTGCACATCCGATGTAATTCACTTTCCGATCATGCTGATTTAAGATGTCAATGTTTGTCATACACGAACATCAATAAAATCCATCAACGGACCCACTTAGCATTGACTGAAGACCACAATGATTTATTACAAAGGAAGTATTTAGTATGATATCTGAAGAGTCACAATTAGCCATCGTGAAATGATTGCATAATCTTTGAAATGCAATACCCGAATAGATCCGTTCCCAAACTACCGCTTTTTATGCCTCCAACTGTCATCACTCGATGTGAACCGTGCGCCAGTCATATCATTTAACCAGAAAGAAAAGGCTATTCACAGCTATAAGATGAAAATCCACCTCCACTCTGGATATAAAAACCAATAGGACCAGCTTCAGTGCAGAAGGAAGGATTATTTAGACCAAAGTTAAACACAACCATACTTCCAACAAATTACATTTCATGCTTTGTAGACATTACAGACGTTCGATAGCATTTGAATACAGTCATGATCTTGGAACCCCGTTCCAAGATGAAGGATCCATGGTTGTGATGTTGAAGAGAACGGTTTATAAATATTGTGTATCACTCACAATCGAAACACTGCTGTTGAGGCTAACAACTTTCGAATAGTTCATATTTCTTCTGTCAAAGCGATTGGCAGAAGAATCATTACACAGAAATAAATGTGGTGCAGTAGTTTTATGTAGTAATTCGATCAACCCTTATCTGAGGTCATTGACGCGCAGGTCAGCATGGTTGCCTCATAAAGGTGTGATGGGTATGCAAATCCGTGTAATGACAATGATATGCAGTTCCGACAAACTCATTCAAGAGTGGACCTCAAGCCTACTGCTTTAGGTTGGAAAGAGTTCGTTGGAAAATGTATTAGAATGTTAAAGCCCTGAACAATTGTCAGTGGTAGTTGACTCATATTTGCGCAAATTCTCAAATACTTACTAGTAAAATATGACACTGAAGAGCGGAATAACGGAACATTGCTTGTGCCTAACACCGTACCAGGTAACGTTCCTTGGTTGATACCTATGCAGCACATCGAGTACGATTCCCTTACAAGTACAGTTATACTATTCCTATTATTACTGGTTGAGACCGAGTGACACAAGCCCTTGATATCTAGACGGACATCATAGGAGCCAAATTAGATAAGCAACTGCACCCAGTTTTATCATCACATAACTCGTCTTGACATAAAATGACCTCATATTTGGTGAAAATATGTCACACTTAATGAGAGATAAAACGGTGTAACACATTTTAACCCCCCATATCTGCTTTCTGTCCAAAACACTTATGGTGTTTACTTGGAGCAGTTGAGACTTAACTAGTAATTCATCTTCTCATTTGACGGTGAGTGAAAATTTATGTAGTTCACGATGTGGTTGATTGCTATTTATACGTACCATTAGATCTTAGATAACTATTTTCGATTATCTTGTCCGACTTATTTTCACATTAATTAATGTTATGTTACTCTTGGGAAACGTCATTAAAAAAACCTGATGGTGTTTCTAAAACTGATCCTTCAACAACAAACGTACTTAGGACAAACACGGAATCGAGAATACATGATGAATATACCTACTTCACATCCAACAACCGGTACATGAATAATATACCAATCATAACGCCATATTTTACTCCCATTCAACAGAGGTTTATTGCTGTTAACCTAATGGATCCACTAAGAAATATAACGAACGACCAGGTGGTAAGCAATCAGTTGTACTTCCATGGTATACTACTCACGCAGTATAGGGTGCATTACATAGGATAACACCCTAACGCGTACAGCTTCCGACAGTCGACTAACATCTTCATACTGACGCAACAGGGAACCACACTCCTGACACGGTTGCATGGGATTGTGTATTGATCATAAACATAGATATTTTTAGCGCGTCTCCTAAATTACGTCGTACGTCGTTGTAAACAAGTCGACCCAATGAACGCCAATTATAATGTGCATATTAAAACGGTTCATCTAAATATATCAATGAAATCGAATAGGGTGGTATGGTATATGATTGCGGAACGAAAGAACATTCACTGAACAAACCTTCCTGGCCTCATTTCGAATAAAGATGAAGGGCGCAATCGGGACTCACTTAATTGCGGTCATACTGCTCATTTCGATCAGATATATGCCTAAGTCTCATATGGCCCAAGTGTATTTTTCTGAAACAGTTTACCTCCCGATCGATTCTTCAACAGGTAACCGGTGACTTACCTCGCTTAGTTTAACACTTTAGGTACTCGATGAAGTGATCATATGGCATCATTAACATGTGCTGAGGCTCCCCACTCTTTACATATTGGTGACCGTCACCTCACTACAAGAAAGTGTTGAACGCAAGTGAAAGTAATTCAGCTTTGAAAACCGTATTTTATCTTTGTATTCTTCATCACTTTCTTCAATATAGGAATTCCAGCAGTCGTCTATTTTTTGTGAGAATAGTATAAAGTTATCATTACCAGCAATCCGCCTTGCCTATGGTCTATCCAACTAAATGCTCTTATCATGATTACTTCATCTAGCTTGCAGCCAGATGGAACATACACAAATGAAGTTGGTCAATATGACCATAAGAAGTCGCAGAACAACAGCATTGATGCGTTTGAATATGGTGGGGTAAGGATACTAAAGCAAGAAACTTGGCTTCGCGGGTTGCTTAAGCATTTCTATAATTCATTTTACAGTCAACATTCCTATAAATCGTTCCGATACATAGTGGAGATCAGACGACCATAACAAAAATTGTGTGAATAAAAGACGCGGGTATTATTATCCCACATCGTTACTGTCTGGCCGGTCGAGCTATGGAATTCAGCCACAATCATTCACGATATGCAGATAATCAGACTATATTTAGTAAGTCGTCAAATGTATTTGTTTTGTGTAATACCTCTTATTTACACAACAATCCCAATCCCCTATTATTTTCTTGATACGCTCCAAAGGACCGATTAATCATCCAAGTAATGAGTAGTGACAAGGCTTTAAATAAGCTATACCCTAAAACAGGAAGCTGATCATAATTTACCCGTGAACGCGATAGAATGGACTAAATAGACGTAATCTTTGTTGAACTTACGGCAGATGTATACATATGTACATAAGGAAAGCTGACCTGTAATAAAAATGCACTATTTGACCGTTTACACTGTTTCATTTTCTATCATCTGCCAGTCGTACGGAAGATGAAGCATATCCACAATTTGATGATCGCCAAACTTGAGTGATATGTTATGTACGGACTCAGTTAATTGTGCTTCACTTGGGACAAACATTGACGATAGCTCGTTAGGAACGGTGAACTAATTCTTTGCCTTACCTGCTCAGACTGTGACAACAAAATCAGAAGTGTTCAGTAAAAAAAACTGGTTGAAAAATCACAGAGCCCGCAAGACTTACCGGACTGTTGCAGACCCTCATGTCCTAGATGGAATCAAATTTCGATGCCACACCTAGTGGTTGCCAAAACTACAGTGTGCCGACGTATCGAAAATAATGATACAGTCAAAATTGTATCTCTAATTAGAGTGGGTCGTTATACTAACTGTAGCTTTGTAAAATGTGCCAATTTTTACGGAACAACTTAAGCATCTTCATACCTATACGTTTACTGTGACGAATTGCACGGGGCACAGAACGACATGTTGACCCGTGGTGTCATCCTAATCCTCCCGTTGTTATCGGCCTGAAGTGAACAAGGGAAAGCGAGTGATGTTCGCAAAGCCTTAGATTCTGTTGACTGAACGACAACGCCATGATAACAAACAAACACAGTAGGTGCCTCGTAAATAAGTGATATGATCTGTCAAGAAAGTCACACTCATGGTGACCGCCAATCAAATAAATCAACTTCACAACTCTTATATTCATCGATCTGCTTTCTTAAGTTTCTACTTATTCAACGGGATCACTTAGGCAGTGGAGGCATAGCATTTGATGAGGAATTCCAAGGCACTAACTAACTAATGAACAACTCTATGCTGAACATAAGTATTCGCGAACACCAGTGGTATTGGAAGTACCCCACTGTTGTGTACTTTTACTGCACCTCTCATTCGTGTTGTTTAGATGCCAACCGGTTTCATGCACCTATATTGCTTTTTAGATGTAGAGTCACTCAGTAACAGTATCTTAAGTTGCCTGACCACTTGCCTTTCTAGAAATGTGCTTTTCTCACAGTTTTTCAATTTCTAACCTCCGCTGATCTGTAATAACTTTTGTTTCCATACCACATTTGTTATTGTGCATGATGACAAAAACCGATTATTCATCTGTTTTCAGAAACCAGATTTGTAGTAGTTTTCCCGAACGTTACATACATCGACAGAAATCCTATTTGAGATGGAAGTACGATATTGCTCAACCCGACGCAGGAATCGTTGTACGAAAAACTGATAGGATTCTACATTAAATCCGGATGTCATGATGAATATAACACGTGACAGAAACAATTATGAAACGATTAGTTCCCTTAAGAAGTTTGAACAAGACAATTAGAATACGAGAACTGTTAGATGCAAGTATTTCGTATTGCCTCGTCAGTACTAAATTTGCAATAAAATGGATTAGAATTTTATAGCAAACAATTCGAGCAGTTGATAATCAATGAGCGGGTTAAGATAGGTCACGAAGTGAAGAGAAGGGTCAGGTTTATGAACAGTTGTTTCTGAACACAGAGAGCTGGCTTAAGGCGATTGACTGCGACTGCTTCAACGTATCTCAAGAATCTAGAATTGGAATGACGCAACAAGATTCTGAATGCACTAGCTAGATCGATGGCGTGACCAATGGTCAGAACGTGTTTAGCAACTGATGAGACTGGCTGTTTACGTGTTTCAGCAACATTGCTGTTCTCTGACGACACGAAATTTTGCACCGATTTAGGCAAGTGTTCCTGCGCTCTGCACATCAGGCATCTTTCGGTTCTGCCTATGTAACGTCCTCCGTAGTTACATGCAAATTGGCAAAGGCAGTGCGATTTGACATCGATACGCTGGTCTCTTTTGATTGAAGACACTGGTAGCTTATGGGTCCGAAATAGTGCATGGAGTTCAGCTGCATTAAATGCACGTTTAAGTGAATTTCTCAGACGTCGTGTTGTTTGCCGCATGATGTGGTCACTCTTAAAGGACAACTCTATATTGATAAATGGATTGAGAATAACATAGCTTAAAGAGCAGGTTGTAATACTCTACTTTCCAACCACCACGGGTGACCATCCTCAAGATTGTCGTCATATGTATATATATAAGTTAGGTTAGAACATGATTATATGTGTATAACCATGTTCTAATCTAACTTCCACTGATGTAAACGGTTCTACGAAAGTTTTAATTTGTACATTTCCTAATAATAATTTATGTTGCGGTTCATTTAATGTGGCTGTCCTTAGTAGTAAATAAGTCAAACACCGATTTCATCAAGTGGTTCGACAAACTTCATATACCTAAATGTGAGAATGTTTTGCGGTGAGTTAATCAGGGCGGGGTAAACAGGTTTTTCAACTAATGTTCATTGCACAGTGGAAGTTCACTGTCACCATATTACGCCTAGCCTGGTCGAAACATCCGATGGATGATTTATTTCATTCAGGTTTCATTACTTTAAACAACGAAGTTTGCAGTAAGTACGTCAAATTAGAAAACCGCTTTCTCCCCCAATCGGTTGTGTTCTGCTGACTAGCACAGAAGCAATAAGTGTTCACAATTATCATCAAGACGTCCTTTCTTGTAATAGGTGTTTCTTGAGGGGTTTATAAAAAAAATCAAACAGAACACAAATACACACAGGGAATAGTCCATATTTTGTGATGGACATTTTGGATAACCAATTACCGATTCACTGTTGGCACAGTTTATCAGGAATTTTCCAGACTTCTATGTGTGAAACTCCATAAGCATGGTGTCCAAGGTAACACATCTGTGACTTAACGATTAACTGATAGGCCGACAACTTAATATAAAGTCTAGCAGTTCCTTCTCACTTGCACACTAAAACTGACAATGTACTTAAGAGTTCCATTCTAAGCTCGCCTTTGTTCCTATTGTCTGTCCGTGAGCAACCATAGCTGAAAAATTCCTTGGTGTTGTTTTATATTGAAAATATGAGACTTTGACAAAACGTAGACAGTACTATTGGAATGAAGCGTCTTCAAAACGATCTTGACAGGTTACTTCCTTAAGCCTCAACGTGCTGTCCTCAGTTCATCTTATTCTATTGTAAAATGAGTTGTATTAGTGAAATCTGAAAGTGCGAAGAGCTAGCCTTTATTCACCAGCTTAACCTGAAAACGAGTGATTCAGAACACTTACCCTGAACTCTAAATGCGCCCTACTGATCAAGAATTAGGAAATAACCTTTCAAATTCTAATCCGGTTGTTTGAAACATCCCACTTATAGAGCCTCCTGTTCGTGTTCAACTCCCTGGTACATCACCACCTTCAGTTAGCCATCCAAGCTGCACATTTTGAGGTCAGTGAACTAGTGGTCAAAATGTTTGTCTCGTATAAGCCTGTTCGGAGTTCTAGTCTGGGTTCTGGTGAGGAACTGCACTACTGATGAGATTTAACTAGAAGTAAAAACTCAAATTCAGTGCTTATTTTCGAAATAGACTGACTGAAATGTCAATCCCAAAGCAAAGACCGCGATCAGCAGTGAGTACCGTTCAACTGGAAATCAAAACCAGATTTTAAACGCAGTGGGCTTGACTTGTACTAACAGTAATCCCCAAATTTCTACCGAATTTTGTATAACTAAACCTAATATTTTAGATCATTTGAGTGAGGTTGATGGAAATGTGAAGAGGTGTATGATCTAAGAAATGCTAACTGCACTGGACATTAGACACTATGTGAACAGTTCGCTTTTAGCCACCTCAAACATTAGCATTTGCATACGGAGCTGTGGCATGCTCACGATATTTTGTGGATGAATTGTATTCAATAATGAATCGCGGGCTCACTCTGTCCACTTCAATCCACTCACAAGGTCGGTCACGTAGTTTCTGTGTGCGCGTTAGGTCGTAGCAGATGTCCACGTGTGTTTGCTGCATGTACTTTTAAGAAGTTTGAAAACAACATTAACTTTCAATACACTGGCAGTCCAGTCATCAAGTAATCTCATGGAAAGTACAGTGATGGCAGGCTGACGTTAATTTTCTAGTGTATCACCGCCTGAGCCAAAAGGATCTTTGGTATCACCATAAGGAAGTTGGATTTGTTTCTCGGGTTTATCAGCTGTAGTCTCTGCGTCTCATAGTAAGCAAAAACATCTGGTCATAATTCAACAGTTGTGACCTTTATTTGCGAATGACCTCTGTTTGGTGGGTCTCATTGCACTTCTGCGTATGTTGGTCAGGCATGTAACAAACCATCACAGCGGCGAGTGCGGGCATGTGTCTGTTTACTTAGTGGAGAGCGGCAGTTATGTAAACATCAGATCGTTGGACGAAACTTGCATATGGCAATGAAGGTCAATTCTGTCGGGCCGGGCATCTAAGGAAACTAATGTGAAACAAACTGTTTTGTATAGTTGTGGTCATAGATAATTCGTTGGTAATCGTTTGCTGAAATGATTAATCATAACAACACATTATTGGTAATAACACAGTTTGTGTAATCGACAGAATTGTTTTGCTGAAATGTGAGGATTCAGAAAACTAATAATTCCTCTTCACGAATATCGAAATCTGAAATCACAATGATTTTCTTGCGTTGTATTTCGCAACTTGACTGTTGTACATTTTCATACTCTCCCAGATGTTCAATCAACTTGAGGAAACTGTCACAAGAACTTAATTTTGTGTAGATTTTGGAGCGAACGCCATCAGACTATCAACTCAGCGAAAAAGTACTCACTTCATTCTTATTCTCACTGAAAGTCCCCATGTTTATGCCACCCAGTAGAATAATTAAAGTGATTTTCGAACACCCTTCTTGAGGTGTTGAGGCGGACTGAACACTGTTCACAAGCATGTGTAAAACTCATCGTTAATGTTTGACAGTGAGAGGTTTGGCCAGTTAAACACCATACAACCAAGTTATCTCATACATGTGTCACATAAATTCCAGTTGCAAGTCGCCATATATTTGTATGCACTGCGTGAACTCTAGGAAGCACGAAACCTGAATCACACATCTCCTTTTCGTGAGTGTGGTCAAACAGGTCACTTGTCTGTAAATGTTGAACCCAGGCGATGTCAATAATGTTCAGCTTGTGTAACACGAAACCCCCGACTACACACCACTTATGAGCACCTACGTACTTTTTATGCGAACTTCGTAGAAAGCAGAAATTACCAGTATATTCACCGTTTACATAGATGATAGGGAACAAATTTTAGTCAGTCATGTACATTAAGTAAAACATTTACGCCAATATTTTTTGGGTTAAAATATCGGCATTCGTCGAAAGTAAAACACCTTTCCGCAGCTGTCTCCGTAAAGGTGTTTAAGTGCCGAATAAGTAACAGATGTAAATGAGGGTTAATCTTAATTTGTGATGACGACAATGTTCTTGAAAAACACCGTTAGAACACGGAAACTGGTAGATGCGAACATTTTGTATTGACTCATCTGTACCAAATTCACAACAACATTAAACGGTTATTTTATATCAAACAGTTAAGGGTGGATGGGATGTACAGTCGATTGTTGGATTAGGAAAGGTCATTAAGTCCAGGGCAGGGTCAAGTTCACGAACAATTGTTTCTGAACACATAGGGCCGGTTTCAGTCGATTGATTGCGACAGCCTCAGCAAACCGCAAGAATCTTGAACTGGGATGACGTAATAAGATTCTGACTGCACAAGCCGGATCGATGACGTGACCAGTGGTCAGGATGTCTTGCGACTGCAGACACTGGTTGTTCGCATGTTTCAACAACATTGCCGTTCGCCGGTAATACTAAGTTCTGCACCCATTTAAGCAAATGTTCCTCCACTCTGGAAATCAAATACCTCTCGCTTCTGCCTATGTAACTTTCTTTGCAGTCACATGTAAATTGGTAGATACAATGTGAGATGGCACCGATAGTCTGATTTCCTTTGACCGAAGGCACAGACAGCTTTTGGGTTCGAGCTAGTACAAAAAATCCGGCTACGTTGAGTGTTCGTTTAGTCGAATTAATCTGTCTTTGTGTTGTTTGATGCATACTATAATCACCTTTAAAAGACAATTCCATATAAATATTCTTCTTTCATACAGTGACCATCTGTTCAGATGACGGTTTTGGCCTACTGTGTCTTTCTATGAATCTTTTTGGATAATCATTCGATTGTAGTCCAGTCGTGATCAACTTTCATTGCTCCATAAAACTATATTTTGTACACATTCGTCTTGCGCGTGTGAATGGTGTATTCACTATTGCGCGCTTTTTATGGACCGGGGTGAAGCTCCTAAGGTTTAAGTATTGACCGGACCACGTGGATTTCCTATAAACAGCTCTTTTGATAGAGCCATCTTCCCGGCGACTTATGAGTATGTCTGAAAACGGCAAACCATTATCACTCTCAAATTCACACGTTACCTTCAGATTGGGATGACAACTATTTAAACGCTGCACTAGGTTATCTATTGGCTGTTTGGAGCGACTGAATATTAGTATATCATCAACGTAGCGTTTGTAGTATGACAGACTTGCTATGTCTCCGACTAACTCCTGTTCAATCCTTAACATGAAAAAGTCAACTCAGATAGGTCCTAATGGACTTCGCATGGCTACCCCCATCTATTTGGCGGTAGCACCGATCAAGAAAACGGAAGCTAACGTTTTCAGTTTTTCAGTACATAACGATAAGGTTTCCTTCAGAATTTCGCTAGGCAGAGGCAAATTAATGTGGCTCTTTTCAATGGGCACACAAATATAGTCAACTGTCTCATGTAACGGGACATTCGTGAACAGTGACTGAACGTCTATTGAACACCTCAATTCATTAGAAAGGTTGATTGTTTTGAAGGGAAAATATAACCCGGTTATCAATATATCAATCAACTTGTTGCCCAATATTCGGGATAAGCGCAGAGTGCTGCTCACTTTCTTGCTCCGCCGAGTTTGCTTTTGTGCCGTAAACTAATGTTAGCTACGCGGCTGTCTGCTCAGTACTCTATGTGAACACCAACAGTAAAGAAAGTTTACTGAGAGCGCGTTCAAAGTGCATTTAGTCTTGATCAGAATTTAAAACACAAGGACGCTGATTGTATACACTCACTTCATACTCTCCGATGATGGCCTGGGCAGTTAGTTCAGGTAACACAAATCATAGCTAGCATTGCACAGTCACTCGGGAGTGGCTAATGGTTACAATTTGAAATGACAATCACAAAATAATTGAAATGTGACTAAAATATGCAGAGAGGTAAAACGTTAGTAAACAAACATCATAGATGATGCAGTTGGATGATGTGCTTGGCTTGAATGAAACATTTTATTGTGCAGAAGGGATATATGTGCACATGCATGCTGACGACCAGGGGGGCATTCTACTAGCATGGTGGAAGGAAGCATGCTCGCATACTACGCGGAAATGAGTTCGGGTCAGTTTACTAGGGACTCTTACTAACTGTTCTGAGTGGTCAAAATCGCTTGGTCCAATGACTGTCCAGCCTAAACAATCTCTTGTCATAGCGAATGCCGCAACCTACGAAGACCTACTTTCTACATCTCCCTGTCACTATCGTTATGTATTAGCTGCTGAACAACGAAGTAGAGTTCCCCTTTAAAAGGATGATGTTTCAAATCTTTACGGAGACGCTGTTCAATTGTGTCTGTATCTAAAAGATCATCAGAGGTGGGTAGGTCGTGGTGCACGTGTAAAATGGCGAGTGAGAGTGATTATAAGACAGTTCACATAAGTCAAATTTAACGTGCACTACTGTGAGGACGCTGTCCACACGGGTACACGAGTCCGTGTAGCAGGTAGACTCACACCTGAACCCATGATGTAACTCAGGTTGAAGTTTAGACGAAATATTTATATAGGTCTGTTTAGTAGAGAAGGCTAGTTCATTGTATATTTGACCACGGATTTGGGTTAGTTTGTAGATGGAACATCATTCCCTTGAACTGTATACAAGAGTTGCTTTTCAGTAAATTTTCTGCAATTTTTCCCGTCAGTTCTATTTAAGTTCGAGTTGTAGCGGTGTTCCTGAGTTTGGATGACCTGAAATATCGCTCACTTTTTCAGTCGCTTGAGAAATATACTGTTCGGTGCTCTTATAATAATGGATTTCTGATTTGTTCTCGTTGAAAGTGTGTACAGTGCCAAAGGAGGAACACACTTTCAGAGTAGACGTTGATTTCGTCTAATTTTGAAGCTCTGCGGATGAAATGTGCTCCAGTTTCGCTTATATAATTTCAGCCGCAGTTACTTGTAGACTATTTGGGATCTGACGTTAACCGGAGTTCTACCCGAGTCCTGTCAGCTTACGCCCAATGTGCGAATGTGAAACACGGTTATGTCCACCAGCACAAGGGTATTTGCTTTATCTAAATCACATCTCCTTTATCCATGGTTGTAATTGATTCCGCTTGACGTCGGTTCTAGTTGACTCGAGTTGGTTAAAACACTCGTTAATGTAAACCGTGGTTAGTTTTGGGGATTGCAATGGGCTGTATTGACTAACACTTTCAACCCCACAGCATGCATATGATCCATTTAGAATGAACAATCATGTAGGTACAGAACCATGACATGGGAACCCTTAGTTCGCTTCGTGGTTGGCGGCATCCGAAACGGATTAGCCTGTCACGGTGATCGAAGCCAAAGGATGCCTGCGCTTTAAACCATCACCGCAAGTGGTTGCACTGCACCACTTGCGGTTCCACTCTCACACCGCTTCTGGTGTAAACCCGAAGGAATAAGACCAGTAGGTGTGT
>LUCH01002122.1:13093-25592 GCA_013368495.1 Paragonimus heterotremus
GTGTGTGTACACACACACCTGTTCATTCTGCTTTCGAAATGATCGGCATGCTGAACAATATTCATATAAGGTTTTGGTTGAGCGTTTGGATTTGACTATTCGGTCATGCCTATTGCGTTATGGTTAACACGTTAGTCTCACAAGCACGAGGGTCAGAGTGCAAACTCCGATCCGAACAAGGATACGCACTACTAATGAGCTATAATAAGAGCGAAACTCGAGTCTAGTGCTTCCTTTCGAAGTGGGGTAACCGAAAGGCTTATCTGAATGCGAAGGCTGTGATCATGTATGGGTGGTGTTCAATTTTGAAATAACATGAGAATGTTTTTTTTGTCGAGCAGTGGGTGTGTGCGTGGGATGAACAGTCAATCGGTGGGTTGGGAAAGGTCACTAAGTCCAGGACAGGGTCAATTTCATGAACAACCTTATCTGAACACAAAGCCGGCCTCAATCGATTGATTGCGACTTTCTCAACAAACCTTAACAATCTTGGGTTGGAATGACGTAAGAGGATTCTGAATGCACAAAGTGAGTCAATAACGTGGCCAATGGTCAGGAGATATCATGCAAGTGCGGACACTGGTTGTTCCCATGTTTCAACGATATTGCCGTTCCTCGGTAATACGGACTTCTGCATCTACTTAGGTGTATGTTCCTTCTCTCTGGAGATCCAGCAGCTGTCGGTTCTGTCGATGTAACTTTCTTGACAGTTACATGTAAATTGATAGACATAATGTCAGATGGCGTCGACAGTCTGATCTCCTTTGATTAAAAGTGCAAGTGGCGTTTGGGTCCGAGTTAATAGGCCTCCTTGACTGAAGTATACTACCATCTCGGATAACGTTTCTAACCAGCGGTTTCAGTTACCACGAAGACCCCAGCCAGGCACGCAACAACTACTCACTTCGATCAGTGGAACAGTCATGGTCTTCATATTTCGTGATCACTCTGTTGCTTGACCGCCAAGCGGTTTTACCCAACTGGTGGTAATCTCAGTAGAAAGTGTACGACTGTAAAACTGCCAAACATCAAAACAGATTCCGGAAGGGTTTTTCAAGGGTTACCAACTGGTTACTGTCCGAGATAAATCGAAAAATCAGCTGGTCCCTTGCTTTGTGGCTTACTGACTACCCCAAGGATCATTAGTTCCATGACAGTATCATTCAGCTTTAGTGACACAGTTAACCGAGACAGAGTCTTATACCTGTTATTTTATAAACAGTATGCGGTAATTTGGATTAGTTGACCTTAATGCACTATGACATGAGCAGTGTTTATAGGAATGATAGAATTGCTGGGTCTGCGACGCGTACACTACGGATGTGGATCTCATGCGCACTTCCCTTCATCTCGGTGAGCCCAAACGGAGATAAAACCAGTCAAACAGTGTTTCGTGGAATGTAAGAACCGTGATGAAAGAAAACTGAGGCTCCAGCTATCTGGGCGCATTACGGTATGGGCGAAGGAGAGTAGAGTCAATTGGTTTATTCATTCATAAATGACCATGTGTCAAGTGGATTGAGCTGCCTTTCATCGGAATGGTGACGAAGAATTCTCTTAAAAAGCATTTCCATCCTATCAGAATTGAACAAGCTAAAATACACTTATGAATTAATACACGACGTTGACTACGAGGTCAATCAATAATCGATTTCTCACACAATAGCCGAACACACTTGGCTAGCCTCAACAATCGCCGGTACTCTGTCGCACAGCTAACATCAAGTGGGTCTCAGTGGAATACTAACATGTGTGTATATGAAAAACAAAGTCCGATTGATTCGTCACGCAAACGTAACTGTACTAAGATCATGATCTTTAACTTTACGAGTCCAGAGAGGCTCCTTTGGTTGATTGGAATTACTATGGTAACAACGAACCTGGTGCAGTTATATGTCTCTTACGTAACTATGACCAGAGATTTTCTCATATCACGTGTTCTGCAGCATTCAATAAGTAGAGAACTTTGACTGTCGTATCCACTTAGTCTCTTGACCAATTAATTTGATAAATTTTGGCCTCTACAACTGGCGCTGATTGTTGTTGTTGATGATGATGATGTCGTCATCATCGGCATTGTTGGAATACGATCATCTGCCAACATTCCTATCTACACATAGTTGCTATGCAACAGAATGGAACAAAACAATACGTTTAGTACCAGGCCATGGTAGAATATCCGGTCCGCATATTAGGCAATCAGTGGATTGTTGTTAGCGCTTTCAGTAGATTAGTTTCATTTCATCGACCGATACGCGCCCTGCTTTATAGTTGATATAAATTCATGGTACTGTTTGAGTTTGATTGAATCATCATGTTTTGTGGTTGTCTTGCTAACTACGCGTTTTGGTTGACTTGGTGAACTGACTGTTAAACGATGAGTGACACACAGTTCGTTCCGGCACGTCTGTCTGCATATCAGAGGAGGTATTTTTCCAACTTTGCCTAGCAAGCATGAGACTACAGGAATCGATGTTAGTTTCGTTCCGTTCCCAGCCTGACTGTCAATCAAAGCTGGTCAGTCCGTACCTTGCGTCTTTGGAAAACGGACTACATGGGGCACAAGCCTGGGCAGAGATCCTGTTAAGCCCAATAGCTAGAATTATCCATATGGTTAAACTGGTGTAACTTACAAATCAGTAGTAGAGGGTGTATGACAACAGTTGTTCTAGGGGTTTTGAAACCAGTGTCAGACGGCTTTATGTATTACATCACGAGCTACGGTAAAGCTAATCTCTGGGTTTTTATCAAGCTCCAAAAATGCTATTAGGCAGTAAGCCAATTACCAACCTATGAACGCAGTTACTGCATGAGGGCTTGTCAACTAACTTGATTTGATCTTTTGCATTTCGACTGTGTCCTGAATAGCTGATACCGTAGAATTTTGGATCTCTTCTAAGCTGTATGTCAACTAGGATTAAACGATGCATCCGCTTTACTCGCTTGTTCTACTGTAGCATCAGATGAAAACGACGTTGCAGTCACAACAGAATGCAAACGAAGCTATGGGAGAATACCTTTTTGTGTGACAAACCAAGCATCACATTTTGCGAGAAGTGACTAGACATTGAGTTACATAGCAGTCTTCAATTGAACAGTGTTAAACTGAGACTTGTGCAGGTCTAACCGTTTACACCGAAAATTGATGTTCGTAAATAGGGATGGGATAGATGACATACCATAAGGTTCCTAAGTAGTGAATACTTGGGTGGAGATGTTTTGGGGTACCACTTTAAAATTAATTTTGTCTACCGGTTGTACATGTTCTTGTTAACAGACAGAATGATGTATATTGGGATGAGAGGTGCACAAATTCACGTTTTCTACGGTAATCGACCAAACAACAGTCTATCTTACTTTGTACTGACAGTATTATTGTCTTCGATGTTGGATAATCTCGACCTCATCATAACTGATTAACTGAACGATAGCGTGCCAGTGTCATTAACCGTTATCTAGCGGACCGTTTAGTGTTGTTTTCTGTGAGCACGTTTTAAAACGGTCTGGAAACAGGCCGTGTCCGAATGCTCGTGTGTGTGTGTGTGTGTGTGTAGAGGAACAGTGACTATCTGAATATCAGCCCTAACTTACCGCATCACTGCAGTTAACGCACATCGTGGTCTCGTGGGAAATTACTCAGGTTCTCTGATTCGTAAGCGATAAGCACGCAGCACTTTCTCACTCGGTCATCCTCATTATCACCGATTCACCGATGAGACTAGCTGTTTGTCAAATCGTTTTCATGATCAAACAGCGAAGGTGACTAGAACAATAAAATTTGGTGAACTTGTGATCGACAGCACTGTAGTAATTCACGAATTACGACTGATTACTGGAAAGGATGAAAACCAGGCACAGTTTAGTTCGAACTACCCTAATGATTGACTTTCTTCAAACGACAGTCATAATTGTCTTAAGTTCTATTTCAATCAAAGCCCGCTGTGTATTCCACTTGGGTCACCATGTATATGCATTTACCGCTGAGTCGATTTTACACCAGACCAAATCGATTCAGTGAATCGGCGATTTCAGTCACGGTGAGTAGTATTCAGGTTAAGCAATAGCGATGACAGGAACTCATCTTTCAAACGATCGTTCGGCTTTGATACAAATATGAGATTTCTAATGCATAAATACGAATCTATGGAAATTTCAGAGAGGTGAAGAGATAGCTTCAAAGTATACTGACGAAATTTAACATGAATATAGTCCAACTATTTGAACCTCATGGTTAAACAGGTAACAATAACTGAACTAAGGCTATCCCGACGTTACAGGCAAGCTATAATACTTTACATTTCAACTACCTCTAGTAGTTTTCGTCACGAGTTGTCTACCCGTAATTTTGATGGGACTGCCTGATGTTATGCTTAAAATGAGTTAGAAATGACTTGGAAAACTTCAGGCGATGATTCGCTTTTAACTAACAGTCAGCAGGCCAAATGTACTGCTTACCAAAGATTTAACATCTATGTAAGTACCGCTTAACTCCTGACTGTCGACTGTTAGCTGCTACGAAAGTGAAGAAGTGTCAATTAAACCACTTATTAATAATTAGACAAAGTAAAAGAATATTATCTAGGAATGTGTAAAAATTCTATGGATCAAGATAGACTAGCTTATGTCTCGACTGCACTGGCTACTAGTCTTGTCCAACGTACTCATCAATCAATAAGTCTTTCATCAACCAGGTATACACCATTCGGCTTCTGAGTATTCCGTTATAGGGATTTCAACTACCAAGGTCACAGGTTCAGTTTTCTTGAAGGTCACTATTTGGGTTCAGATAGTGAAACCCAGCTTGTCTGCCCAAGATCCGGCAGATCTCACAGCGGAAAAGAAGCATTCTAGTTCTAAAGCTGCCAATTTTTTCATGCAAACAGTAGATGCAAATATGAACGGCATGTATCCTTTTTCGACGAAACTTATCCTTTCAGCTGATAATCCGTTCTTACTGTCCATCTCTCGTTTTTTCAATATAGGGATGAAATGTATCTTGTAAAACTGTTTTTTGTGATCTATCCTGATGAATACAAGGTTTCAGTAGAAGAAATCAAATGGGGCTGGCCACTTAATTTTTACCAAACATCCTATCCTATCTCCTAACCACTTCAATGTTCGTCTAAATACCAATCGGCCAAAAATGCATTCTCATTATTGCTACCATTGATGAACTAAAACCAGATTTATTGTTTCGACTCTTTATAAATCATGGTTAGATAACATTCAGTTAAATCTGAGGATTACAACGACAGACATTCTATGGGTCTCATCTTGTTATCTACGTAGAGAGTTATATGGCCCGATTGAAACTAGCCAGCACTGCTATTAATCACGCGACGGAAAGGGTAGATTGTAGCCGGCTGTTTTCGTTAAGTTTGTTAATATACGGCTTTTTCGTGCACTTCTACCCAAAATCATTACGTGCGGGAAAATCTGCGACATTCAGTCATAATTTTAGTAATATTTGGTCCGATTTGCGCTATGCCAAAATCAGGTCTCACATTCAAATGATGTAGGCGACAGACTACGCCTACGCAATGAGTCATGCTGTGTGCCAAAAATAAACAACAAACAGATTCGTGTTTCTCAACGTGTCATCAAACATTAGGTTAACACAGATAAAGAATGTGATGCATGCGATTGTACAAAAATACATTTAAATTTACGGTTACTACGTTGAACAAAAAATGCTATATCTCATTGCTTAATGGACATCACGTCAAATTAACTACTAATACCAAGTGATATACACGTGATGTGTCGGAACTTGCTGGGCGTCCAATCAACGGATCAACATTCATCAGATAATCCAATGCCAATGAACTAAACTGAAAAGTCAAACTCTAACGCCTGACAATTACATAAACTTCGTTTGCTTGGTTTTAAGCCAATGCAATAGGTGATCTCACTGACTCAGTAAGTCCAGCATTTAATGGATTCTATCTGAGATCAGAGGATGGATGGATAGCTGAGTGCAACTGTATAAATTTCGAGCTCTCAGCATGGCTCCGTAGTGTAGCTGGTAGATCGCCTACGGCATTTTAGAGGGCTGTTACTGGTCCAAATCCAACTGAAGCTTAGACTGTCTATAACTGGCTGTGTTCTGAAATCTGGCAACACCAAGCAAGGACCGAATATGATATTTGGGGACTTGTCGGTAGGTTTGGATGTACAAGGTGCTTGGAGTTACTATCGATATGATTTCCTGGAGGAAGAAATTACTTTTTCGAAGTGAATTAGCGAATAACTGACACTGATGGTTTACAGTGAATTTTTTGTGGCTGAGTTGGATTAATTGATAATCACAGATTGATGTAAACACGTGACAGTCTATGCAGCACAGCTAAGAAGTTTTTTTAACTGGTTGAGACAGCAACGTAGGCATTTTCTGTGTCCATCAGGACCACACAACAGTACTCAGATAATACACATCAAAAAAGTGATCAAATTTTAAAGAATTGAAGTACTAAAATGCCCAGCATGCGCTCTGTTGGGACTAATGGCTCTTCAAATACACACTAGAGTTTTAATTTTGCATGCGATTTGGTAACTACGCTGAAAGAAGAACGTAGCCACTTGAATCTTGCTATTCGTGCGACCCTTGCCCAAAATATGTCGAAACGATGTAATAAATTTTTGAGACAAGATGAGCCAGCTACATGTTATCGAGGTACTACAGCAACATGGCGTATATAAACCGTCCGTGTGATTTCATTATGATCACTTTCAACATAGTGATGATTAAAACAAATATACTGAACTCACGAAGGAAGATTTTGAATAGCAAATGATGAATAACGTACAGTAGTTGACGAGAAATCATCAGTCTGAGCTAGTGCCCTCCAAACGCTTTCAACTTACAACACTCTTAGCTGCCTGATCACAGTTATCGCAGCCGTCGGTTGTTAATGAACTGTTGTCGCTTATATCACTCAAACACCGTCATATAAACAGTAAAATCATTACGATGACAACCAGGCCGGTTTAATAAAACTCAGTTTGAAGAAGCGGGTAACAACGTGACAAAACTTGAAGAGATACTAACAGTTTGTAAGTATTAAACAGAAAAGGAAATCCTAAATCTTCACACCAAGAAATTTGTGGCACCCTTCTGTTGCTCTACTCCAGTTAGAATTCCCACTATTACATCACATACCTTCACATCGTTCACCTGAGAGTAACTGCCCTAGACCATATGTTAACCTATTCGTTAAAACAAATGACTATAAACTGGCCATCCTTATAGTATATTGATGGGGTATATTTGAAAAGTATGACAAATAATTGAGGTGAATAAATGACACAAACACAGAGCAGGGTCTTATTTTATTGGAATATGGTAGAGTTCGCGACAGACATCTGAAGGTGGAACCGGTACCCTCTGCAAGACACGTGTCCGTCGGTCTCGAGGGCTTCACATCTGTTCGGAGTTCAAGCGATTTGAACATAAGTGGTCAGGGTAATTTGTAGGTTTGCGTTAAATCTTTCAGCACCTACACGGATTTTAAGGTGACGACAGTGGCCCCTACTGAGGATGCTATTCATACTGTGACGGTGTTCGAGGACTTGACGAACTTTGTAGATGGTTCTCCCGACTTCACTTGAGGATCAGCATTTCTAAAGTGAGATCACTCACGCTACTGCGACGCCACTTCGTAAGATTTTCTCGAGTCCTGTCTGACAGCCGCCTTGTGATTCGTTTTGTTTAATTGATCTGGCAATACGAAGTGTTAGAACAATCACAGAAGATTAGGAAGACTAAACAAGCCATCTCTGAGAGATGACACAGTACGGGACAGGTGCTTCACAATCTGGTAACCCGTGAAACAGTGAGTAGTCTTTCAAACACATTCAAAAACCTAAAGCTTATAAATACACTGATCTCATCGCTTTTACATGACAGATAAGCTTTTATCTACCACCTTGAAGAGTTAATGTTTTATTTCCAGCTAATGTTCTTGTGTAGGGATCCCCGAGGGTATTCATTTTGACTGTGTTGCACATTAATGAAACTTCGTCCGGTGGTCTATCTGGCGTGCAAAGTTCTATACTGTGGGTGTCCAATAACGGAACAAGTTTCTTTGGTGCTCTAGCAGAAGGAATCTGTAAATGTGTGCATACACTCGATGATGCAATGCTACACTTTGAAAAAACATTATGTTTCTCTCTTATTCTCCAATGATGAGCCGAATGTTACACTATGCGCAATTAACAACGCCAGTTTGGGCCAGATAAAATTTGTCACTTATATGGAGATTGCAACTGCTGGTGACTAAAGGGGGTTCGCTTTTCTCCAGATTGGCCATAAATGTGGTTGGGATCAATGAGACCGCGAGAGAACCCATTGCCACATCGTCATTTTGTCCGTCCAGCCCCCAAATCAACTGAAATCTGAAGTTTGTCATGCAAAATAATAACGCCTTTCAACCTGTCCATATGAACGGAGAGGTCTATTCATTTGTTCTTGATGAGATTTTATAGGCAATCAGAAGTTTTCCTGAGTGGTACGTTGATGAACGGACACTACGCCGTGAGTTCTAACTGTCGCTAATTTGAGCTTGTATACGGACTTATACAGTCGCGATTGTAATCCGTTCCATGTCAATGGCATTCACCAGATTGCGTGATTTTTTCTCATTCTCGTATGCATTTAGCACGTCTTGCACATGTATTAAAGGCTGATGAAGAT
Organism: Paragonimus heterotremus; assembly: GCA_013368495.1. Lineage (NCBI taxonomy): Eukaryota > Metazoa > Platyhelminthes > Trematoda > Plagiorchiida > Troglotrematidae > Paragonimus > Paragonimus heterotremus. The sequence continues at coordinate 21,786 of LUCH01002122.1, forward strand.
TACCGAAAATAGTTATTGGTAAACCGAAATTCTTGTAACTTTTGTAGGATTACAGAAACTACTTATCAGTAACACTACAGAAAGAATTAAATACGTAAGCTATGGTCAATTGATACGAACCCATTTTCGGACCCAGCCCTGATTCTCAGCGAAACTCGTGGGCTTAGTACGCCACCAACGCACGCGTACCAATAAAGTCCGAATGATTATCGTCTTCGTATAAGGTACACAAGCTATCGATTAATAATTGATGAAATGAATTTATTGCTTCTTCAGGCTTGGTTAAGAAAAATGTTATCGACATGGGTAGTCAGCTTGTTAAACAATACTCCCCGAATTGTTTGTTCGATGTGTAATGTCACACTAGGACATAGCCCACCAAACGCAGCAGTAATTTGACAATCAGGTGAAGAGATTCTCACACAATGTCAGTTGGTATGGTTTATAATAGTGCACTGATAATCTTGCAAATGACGATGGAAATGCCGAAATTTGGAGCGATGAGCTAAGCGTAGATCGTCAGCCTGCAGAAGATCGACAAGGTATACAGAAATAATTTGAACGGTACTAATTCAGTGTTCTTTGGTTAAGAAGACTCCACGAAGATACAATCCCGTTTAATTAATAGTTTCAGCGCTAAGAAATGTGTTTCATTTGACACAAGCACTATAGAAACAGACTTCTACAAACCATACTATAAACATTGGAAAACTTGCAACGGTCCAAGCTCTTCAAGCAGAAAGAGCTTAGCAACCCTGTCGGATTGAACCAAGGTTGAGCTGAGGACAAAGTAATAAAACACATTGATCCATTTGTGATCAATCTTCAAAAGCCACTTCAACAGGTTAAAATCTAATAAACATCGGAATAAAGTCTAAGACTTGTTTAGCAGCGGCTTTGTACCCCCCAGAGTACGCCTAACCCAAGTCCATCGAATGACCAATGAGAGGTATGGACAATTCCACTCTGGTCTATGCTCTTGACAAGTAAAGCTCACAGAGAATATCGGGGAGTTCATTATGTGATCTGAACACTTAGAATTGTTGACTCAGGTGATGTAGACGTACACTGAACTAGTAGTATTGTTGAGAACCGAAAGCAACAAAAAAGCTCAACCAATTTGTGGAGGGTCTGAAAGCAGTTCACTGATTTGTAGACTGTTGCAAGAGACAGGACGGTCTTCTCTTGTGCCTACCTAACTCTGTGTCAGTCGATGAATGACATTTGTCAAAGTAAACTCATATTTTGCATATTGTCTTTCTTAATCTAATCCTGATGTCAACTGAGCCAATCTTTATAAGGGTATTCCATCAACCAAAAGTACCTGAGTTCGAATCGTTGTTATTTCGTTTATGTGCAGACCTAGATTGTTCGACAGTGTCCCAGCCCGTGTGCAGTCATTTTGTTGCAAACACAGCAAATGTTGCGTGGTACTATACCGACTACCACTCATTTGAAATCCGACCGGTTTGTGAATACTATCTTAGTATATATCGGTGTCATCATTGTGCGATAATTATGTAGTCCCTACAGCAAGCTAAAAGTACATGCTTAATCAGGCTTTCCCTGGAACTTTACGTTAGTAAGAATGTAACTGATGAGATCCAAGCAAAAACCATGACTGTACGATTAGTTCGAATGTTCCTACAGAGTAACAAACTCTTTCTGTGTCACATCAATAGTGATGGGCATTCTTGAAAAGAAGTAATGCTACTATTACGCCCTCTGGAAGGTGTTTCTTGTTAGCGGTGATGCTGCTTGAATACAATAAAGGATTCTTGAATACTGGTCGCATTAGTGTTGGTGACAGATACACAGTCGTACTCCAGCGTACTTTCTGAAGCGTCCATCAAATTAGCATCAAGAGACACTTTAATCGGACTAATCTGGTGGATTCTAAACAATGACAGTCGAGATCACTGGGACTGGAGCCTGAAAACTCGTGAGTGATATCTGGTACCGCTACCATTGAGTCATCTTGAGTATACAAAAAAGCGCATCATAAGTTGCAGTCTTTTTTGAGATTCATTAGGCGTACAGTGTATACACACATCCGGCTCTATGTTGAACAGACGTGCTAGGAGGGACGTAAATGAACAAAAGAGCTTATAAAGGTGTACATTTCAGAACTAATAAGAACGGTAAAAATATGTAATTCAATAAAGCGAGATTGTATAGGAAAGCAGTAAGAGATATATAGTCTGATATGAGCACTCAGGTACAAAGTATGCGCATTCAAACCGACAGTTGCTTATCAACGCATGTACACCAGTTTACTGCTTGGACAGTCGGGACAGTATAACGAGCGCCTGCATCAAATCGTTGCTTAAAGTTACCCATTGATAACACACTTCCATGACAGTATAAGGTAGGGTGATCTAGACTGGACACACTTTAACAACGAAAGAATGTTTGTGTTTCATACGAATCATCCGGTATTGTGGTTTCAATCAATGCCCCAGGGGACAGAGGAACGAACTAAGCCTAAGATCGAGACGTTTAAGGAAACACTCAGTGGGTCAAGCTAATTACTGCACTGACGGGTCGATAGGACATGACATGCTGACCCCCTTTGGGAAGAAGTTCCAGGTAAGGACGTAGAAAAAACGTAGAATCTGCTACACTCTCTCGACTAACTTAAGCGCTCAATAGGAAATGAGTAAGTATCTGTTAACTGAACATCATGGAAAGGTCCCAAGTGACCGAGTTAACATGCGTGAAGTATTAACGTTGTTCACCTTCGACACATATTTGCGGGACCGGTTAGGTTCTAATGTGATGACCGTTTCTAAGGCTCGCTTGCGGACGATAACATCAAGTTTTTCGCATTCTGAAAGTAATCACTACGTAAAAAGTGAAGAGCGCGCATCACTTTACATGTGGAGTAGTTAACCGGGGGGTGGGTGTTATTACATTTGCCTTACTTTCTGGCGGACCTTGATACCTTTTGCAACTTTCTACCTTGAGAATAAATATAGATTATATGTAATGACTTAGAAATATAACTTATCACGAGTTAATCTATAACGCCGGAATAACTTGCGAAATCAACCAGAAAAGAAAATGTTATATCGAAGTCATTGAAATGAAACCTTAGCGTTGGAATGGAGGAAAATTGAATAAATACACACACACACATTCACACACGAAACTCATGACATAATTCATTAAGACAAGCAGTATTGCATGTGGGTTGGAATGATAGATCGCGAATGTATTTTTGAAAAATCGTGAAATTAAGCAGGGAAACAAATCAAAACACAAACTTGACCAGGATAAGCTCAAGAAAAAACCTGTAGACTGTAGATTCAACAGGAGTGTTTGTGTCACATTCAGCAATATGTTAAGCCTCTCTTGATTCACTGATCCGCAAAAGTATCTTGAGTCATCGGAGTGGAAAACAATTAATCATGGTTATCATTACACATAAGGTAAGTTACGTTTAGAGTTTGGATTATAACTTACATCCAAACATCCTGGCAACCGGTCGGTTCTACTACCTGCTTAAATGAAGATATAACTTGCTGGACCAGCGGGATATAAGCAACAACTACAAGCGGCACTTCACTACTATGAACCATTTCGATGGGTTCCATGTGATACTGTAACAAGCAAGCCGGCTGTTTACACGTTGACTGTCCGGCACACCTGCGGACCAAATGTGGGGCAACGTGGAGACACCAGGGGACAGTGTTCTTCCGAAGTAGGGGTTCCAACAAGTCCTGTAAAAGGAAACAACAAGAAAACGAACATGAGCCAAAGGCCCAGTAAGCCATGCACACGACTTACACAAAAACGATAACTAGA
>LUCH01002122.1:30647-51598 GCA_013368495.1 Paragonimus heterotremus
GGGTTAAGCCATCTAGTGCAAATGCTGGCAAGTCATTATCTGTCGAGGTGAATTTGCTATATGTCTGTTGTTCGTCATGTTTGAGTCATATTTTCCACTTTGTATTCGACTTAACTTAGCCCTATTTTGCCCTATTCCACTCTCAGGATCCTTCCCAATTATGAAACGGAACTGTTTTTGTGGTTTCATTTTGTTCTCACTCCCGTTATTCTACGCTCTTTCATAGCTATGCAACACGCGGTCAGATGCACATAATCATTGAAAGCTTCCCCCAGTCTGTATAGTTCCTATAATTTTGACGATCTGTAAGTAATCTTGCTCCATGTGTCTCGCAAATGGAACACGGTATTCCTACTGAAGTGTTCAACTCTTAGTGGGCTGTCAGTTCCATCTGATGAGTTATGCGAATGAACGAAATCGACTAATGAGAATGTGGTCGTGAGTCAAATGTAAAGATAAAAAAATCCATCGAAGTGGCTTTTACTCAGACGAAATAATGCACAACTTGTGATGATTGAATTACCTGACCATCTCAAGAAAACAAGCTGACTGAGTTTTGGAAATAGCAGAGAAGTGTACAGTCAGCTTGTCCAAACCGCAGATCTTAATTCGAATTCCCATATGATCAAGCTTACGACGAGTTAGTGATGATAACCTATAAGAGAAACTTATATAGTTCTCAAGCTTACAAGCCACAAGGTGTTGGCTGCCATGTGACTTACAGTATTAGTTCTGGGTTGATCACTGTTGGACTGTTAAAGTTCGGGCAGGAGCAGTCACAATAACCGAGGGTCAACAAACGACAAGGTGTTTGATAGCCGAGCTTCACTGACACTGAAATCCGAGGCGACGTTGTCTACTGAAAGTATCTGATCACACTTTTTATTTAAACATGAGCTGTATTCACACAAATCCAACTATGATCAGCTGACAGGTGTAGCAGACGTACAGACAGTTCACAAATGAAATGTACCCAATTGTGGACGTGTATTGTTTGAGCCATTAGATAATTCGTACTCACTGTAACGTTTCGTGTGAGTTCCTTTTGCCGTCATTTAAACTGTTTCCACAATACTTTCAACCTAAACATATCTGTCGTGATATAAATTTCGAACGATGTCTCCAAACATTGTATTGGGCAAAGTGAGGTTAGTATTCATGTGCGATAGTTCTAACGGCTACGGTTCAGACTGAGTCACTAGCTCAGTTTTCATCTTTTCTGTCACGCCTGGACCCAGGTCTACAGTCTATCTATGGAAAGCTATCCGCCATGAATCCGTTGAATTCAAGTCTTTTTATTATAGCATCACTTGAGACGTTCAGCGTATTGAGCATTGCGACGATAAGTGGATCGACCTGCTTCTGTGCTTGCGCGTAACGAGACAACTGGGCCGTTTTCTTTGTTGTGCGACCGGGCAAATGCCACTCAGGTCATCGGCCCTCTGATAAAACAAACCAACACAGACCCATACAGTTTTCCATCACAGCGTGACATTAAGATCGGATGGGTGTAAAAGTTTGCCTTCCCAGAGATTTGTGAATCGGACCCACATTAGGTGGTTTTGGGCACGGAAAGCTGTAGATTATCAGTACAACGATTGTTTAACAGTGTTCGCGGACGGTTCTCATTCCGTAATGTCGTCTGGTGTTAACGAAACAATTTCATTCGAGTCATATGGGGAAAACAGGGTTGATAATCTTACATACTATTGGGGCCAATGGGAATACAGGACTGGGAGGCACAGCACTGTGTACTTCTAATCGTGACTCTTGTAGAACGTGTTGAATGGTCATCTTGATTACGGTTCAGCTAACACAACGTCAGATTTCACTGCGGAGAAGGTTTTACAACGTGAATCTAGTACCCGAATTTAATGTATCCTGCTGAGGTTGTCTTATCGCAGGTTTCAGTCTACTATGACTTGTATTGGTATGACTGATATGAGAGGTGTACAAGCCAGGCGTGTGTCGGGTTAATTAGGAGTGCACACGCACTTTCATCGCCGTTTTTGGACTCTTTAAAAACTGTGACTATCTCTTATGCATGTCTCGTTTTTTTCTTTTTTCCGTCTACTCGTTTTGTTGTGTTTGAGGTCTGAAACATTTGTTACTTTTGAGGATCAACATGCCCACAATAACAAACCAACAACACAAAATGAAATAAAGAGACCGTCGAACAATGTAGCATGTGGGTCAGGTGATCCGCTTCCAAAAGCTGGGTGTGATCCACATGATATATTTGCGAAGAATGTAAGGTTGACCTTACAGACCCATTGTTAGACACAGTAGCCCACTACATCATCCTCAACGGACAGTTTGTAGTGTCTGTGGTTAGGACCACTCATACCTCTAAACGATGATAGGTCTGTGGGTCGGAGGTTTTGCCCGTAAACAACAACACACAAGGTCAAGAACGGCGTCTGTCCGTCCTCATAAGCCAATATCCAGACAGTCAATTTGTGGGGTCGTTCTGCCTACTCGAAATGCGTTTGCTTGTCTGATGCGGGCCGGTGACAGGACTATAGATTCACAAGTGCCCGCCTGTCTGCCGGACAAATGGATGAACGGGTAGACACTCTGCCCGCTCCGCACAAACGAGAACTCACCGGAACAAGTCAGATGATGTGCAGGAGAGTTATTGTGCGAATCAGACATAGTTTGCGCGTGTGCACACTTCGGCTAGGATGTCGCAGTATTGTCTTGTTGCATGTTTTAATTATCGGACAGCCGGAATAAGTGAGGAACGGCATTTTTTGGATGGAACATTTAATGTTATCATAACAACTTCAGGGATAACAATCATACTTAAGAGGGCTCGATTTTCACATTGTCCTAACTGAAAGATCTGTTAAGATGTGTTGTTCCCGAATGTGGACATGGTTGTGAGAACACAGCAATCTGAAAGTGTTAATATATACCATCAACTATGTTGGATCAGACCGCGTTAATCAGAAAAGCCTAATTAATGGGACAAAGAAGAGGCGTCCAAAGTTAATGGACAGTTAACCAATAATGATAGAACACGGATGTCACGGGTTGTTAACCCCAGTTTACTTTCTTCAGTCACTAAAGTAGGACATTAGAAGATACAAACGTTCGTATAGCAACAACAGTCAATAAGTGAACTTTTGTTTAAAGGGAGGCTTGATATCATTTCCAAAGCAGACAACTTGCTTGAGTCAATAGTTTATATATACACGGGGTGAGACGTCGAGAACTGGTTGACTGTTGACTCAGGCATGTTATCTATCTTGAGAGTGATAATAGTCCTTTATTTGTCAGAAAACCCGGTCGTTCACAATTACTATTGTTGTTGCCATCTGCATTTCCCAGATGTTTAAATGTTTCACTTCCGTGACTGAAGAGAACAGTCAAAATGTTAACATTTCGTGGTATCTGCCTTCTCTTGTGGTTTGTTAACTGGGGCAAAGGAACCTAAGAACAGTCGCTTGTGAGCATATCGGCTTGGGTCGTTAAACTGCTATAAACACAGGAAATATACGTAACGAATCGTTGTTAATCTAAAAATCTGTTTCTGGCATGCACGAGAGAGGGTTACCGAAGCCCCATGTTCGCGTACACTCGAGGCAAAATAGTCAAGCCTCAGAGTTGTATTCTCTTAACAAAGAATTCGAACATCTATCGGTTCTGCCAACTTCTGTTGCAGTTACACGCACAATTATAGACGCCGTTTACGTTGCCCCGACTAGCCTGCTATCTCTTGATCTAACACAATGGTAGCTTGTGGTTGGATCTGTGATAACGTGTACCATCATTGTTACATTTACTGAGTCCCACAAAATGACTCGTGATTCCTGGCTAGGTTTTGTCGTTATTGAGTGGCAACTTCATGTTGATCTTCACTCCACTAACCCTGGTGCCAGATTGTGTCTATCGATGTATTGCTTTAGAAGTGTGGACAGTCGAGTTGCTGATGCAAAAAATTAAATGGAGCAAAACATCTAGAAACTATGTTTAAGTCAACTCTGTTAGTTTTTCCTATGAGGGAGAAGGGTGTTTAGTACAAGTAGGTAATAATCCTTTGTCAACTGATAGGTCGCGTCCAAGTTTACGTGACAGGTGTTGACTCGTTTGGCCATATCTTCAACCGTTTGGGAGGTGTACGTAAGTACAGAGATATGATTAATTCAGAACAGTATCACACAAGTTGCAACTAATCGCCTGTCCATAACTATCTTCAAAAATGAGATATAAGAACCTCTAATAGACAACTTAATTCCAGCCCGCCACCGTAAAACAACGTGTTAAACTTCGAGCCAGATCAAAACAGTTAACCATCAAGACCTTATTCTGTCAGTGAACAAATAAAACTATGATGAGCTGTTCACGTGAGATCCAAATTAAAAGTACTGTTCAGGAGTATTGATCTGTTTGAATTTGCGGAATGTGTTTAAGTGATTTCAACGAGGTACTAAAATGAATTCATTTTATCAACTACTCTAGGAGGTATAGAACATATTCTATCCTCGAATCACATTCGTAACTGAATAGAAACAGATGAACAATTATCGGAAGTTCATTTTCTCATCGTAAAGCCTTCGACATAGAATAACTTTAGCATGAAAAAATCATGAATAATTTGACAGTGATATCTGATGAACGCCAACTGTTATTCTACCTATTAAACTCTAAACAGTTGGGCTGGACAACATCAAAATTTTCACATCTGAGATTTTTGTGTTACAAGCTTTTTCTACTTAGAATGACTGTCGCGTTCTGTAGGATTTTGAGCTAGCTGTATTGCCTATAACGATATTCAGTTGCAATGTGTGATAGTGGTGGCCAGCACGTACATTTCCTTCAAGGTTATTTATGACTCAAGCATTGTGCATGTTAAGTTGCAACTGAAAAATGAATCAATGCGAATTTTTCAGTCACTTGACAGTGGACTATGTAATAACGTATCGCCGCACTGATTACCAGTAAGTTTTAGAGGGAGGATGAGGTGTTCGTAAGGCTGAGGTTGTTCGTGAAACATTCAACGAGCTTGTTCTGGTTCTGTTTATTCGCCGAGGCCACATGCAGATGGCCAACTATTTGTGTGGCGTGCGTAATGAGCAGTAGTCTTCATAAGTCTTCTTTAACAACATAAGTTTACTAGTCGACCAATTAATGTGAGAACTACATAACCTTAGTAATAAGGTAAGGTACTGGTGATTAGGTAATTAGGTTTCGTCTACTGGCGTGCTGACTGGTGTACTTTTGACGGCTGATTCTACTTCGACCATTTTGGTAGCTCCTTGTCGTAATTGTGCGATTAAGCCTTTGTTAGTCAACGAGGACACATATTTGGGCAAACTGATAGTTTTATACACCTAATCCCTAGTGTGTTGTTTTACATATGAAGTGAAGTGAATCTGAAGTAACCTGGAGTAAACGTGTTATCATACAGACAATACGTCTCTCGGCATTCTACAATCTACTTCCACCGATTCTCAAGTTTTACCGTATACGTCGTCCCTGGTCAGACTTTGATTTGACTCACTCCAAATTGAAGGCGTATTCATATCAGACCACCTTGATGTTACCGAGATATGCTAATTTCGATATCAATCTATGGATTATTTTATACCGAATATCGTCGTCTGGTAAGCTGCCGAGACATGAACTATAAAGCTGAGCTACCGATGATAGAACAGATATTGGTCGACTGCTAGAACTCATAGCCACAGTTCGCGTCTGGCCAATTTAAAGTGTGTCAACTGTGGGAGATGTGATTCACGAAGCTCAAAGCCTGGAAGTAAACGGAGGCTGTCAATGTGGTTGTATGTATTTGTTTCTATTGGTGAAGTGGACACGTTACGCCTCATGCTACGTCCATTCTGTCAATTGATGTGTGATGCTCTCTTTCTCACTCAAATAAACCATTCCATGTTGGTCGGTCCATCCGTCGTTGAGATTGTTAATGTAGGCGATATGGTCCAAACGAGGTTTGAATGATTTATCCTGTGTTGTTGATCAAGGCCTTGTCTTTTCAGCCACATATTCTACGAGCATCGCCAAATCATCAGCAATGCTCTATCTGTCTGGAAAATGACAAATAACCAATGTTAACAATTCTTGTCCCATTTACTTGCTGGTACTCAGTTCGATCACAATGTACTCACCTACGTGTATGTAATTTTTATCATTTGTCGCTCACTGTTGTGAATTAAGCCACATTCAAACTCGCGCTTGACAGTCCGGTATGGATTTACACAATAAGCGATAAACTAAAACAAACGCGGTGGTATAAACCTATCTGTAACTGTTGCTCAGAATAGTGAGGTGATTGAGTGATTGAGCAGTTTTGGAATCGATGTCAGCCGTTGGCATACATGAGGCGAAATATCAGTATATTATATTGAGGTTGAATGAGTGTACCGATTCATCTGACTAGTTCATGATTGTTAGGAGAATGATGGATGTCAGTCTGTTGTCAACGAAGATATGGACGATGTGGCGGACAGATTGAGGATGACTTAACGAGAGTGACTAGATGGCCATCTTTGAATTTACAGTTACGTAACCTCTGCTGAGTAGTGTAATCCGGCGCCATCAAACGGAGCTAATAACTGCCATCTGGATCACTGTGCACTATCGTTAAGTAGGCAGATTATAATGTGCTATGATGAGTACGACAGTTTGCTTCAACCAAACTATTTTAGTTTAAGTCATCTTCGTTGACGGTTGTTTGGTTTCAACCATTCCCCTTACGTCTTGCAGACAACCGACTTCAGTTGAGTTTCATAAAAGCCTAAATGCCCTTGTAGTCAGGTGTCTGGAATTATCCAATTGATGTACTCAGGTAGATGGTCCCAAATCAATTATTCAATGGAGACGATTAAAATGTAGTCACTAAGTTTCCCAATCTTCTGAGTATGTAACTGGGTACCAAACCTTCTATCTGTGGAGCAGGTAAACGTGAAACACCACTGAAAGACAATTGTCACAATGCTGGTGTGTTTGGTTTACATGTGGTGAATATCATTCATGGCCGATCGCAGTCGTTGCATTCTCACAAACGTTTCGGTTAACCCCATTCAATAAGCACCAGGCTCGAGGTATGTTCGTATTAGAGCTTGTTAGTAGAGCATATATTTTCCACGATAGGGATTTGAACTTCGACCACAGTGTTGACTACTGTGCAATTTACCTCACGTTAGGTACGACCGAACTGTCATATCCGAACGCTCAACCAATTTCTTCTATTAGTAGTGATCAGACTGTTCGATCCTCTTGATAAGAAACACAGTAACTGTGCTGGGAACTTCAATCGACAGTCTCGCGATTATGACTTTTACCCAAGTTGAACTCACAGAAACCATTAAACTTGAGCGATAATCTGATCATGGGTAAGTAGAGGAGTTTTTGGTTGTGTGAACTGAACCTCACTTAACTGGTCTCAGCTGTCACATTCCCAGACTTTTGGCCAGACGAGTTTTAAGAAGAGAGAAACTCGAATCTAGTGCCTCTTTTCGAAAAGGGTTGGTTGAAAATTCTATGGCGATGTAACAACTACGATCAGTCATGCGTGACAGCCAATTTAGATGAACCAATGTCATGTTGTTAGTTAGAATATAGTTGAGACCGGTTAAGTGTTCACAGTTTCTGAACGACTTTTGAGCAATCGGTAATTAACACCTTACTTGTGTTGCAGAAGCTTCTTCAGACCAGACGAAGCACTTGAAGAGTTGGTGATGTTTAAGGAAGGTTAGACTTAAACAACTAAACTTAGCAGAAGGGAGGAGGTCAAGTGTACATAGACAGGGGCCAATACTGGGTTCGAATTGCTAATTTTAGTAGATTGGGGACACGTGAACAGCTAAACAGAAGTAATTTCGATATGGTTTGTCGGACACTTTGGTCAAATGGTCAGTTGCTTCCTGAAGAAAGTAGGTAGAGGAACTAATCTTCGTGTTAAGATGGTCGTCTTATCCAGCCACCAACGCAAGCCAGTTTGACCGATCCAAGAGTGGGCACCGTGTGCCAGAGAGTTCACCTCCGCCAACTCTATTAACAGCGCATTTTGCCCTTGTACTACCGGAAGTCTCTCCAATTAGGCCGTTCCGTGCAGTTTCGAACCCTGGGCTAATTACCTCGACATTCCCGAGATCAATTTCATAACCTGTTTCTAATGCAAGACCAGCGGCTGCAGAATTCCTCGTCATGGCCAAATACCCTATTGATTTCTGGGTGCTATTCTAATGCCCCAATCGGTGCTCGTTTAATCTAGTTTTAAATTTTAGTGCTGTCTTCCCAATATAAAGTTTTGAGTAGTCCTTGAATCTTATTCTGTACACACAATTACTACCTCCCTCAACAGACAAGGAGTTTATGAGATGTATCGTGATTCTACGTAATGTTGTCCTCATTCGAAAAACCTTCCTGCTTCTGACACCTCTTCCTTCAAAGTACTACCGTTAGCCGTATCAAAGCAGAAAATTCACAACTTGATTGACTCCCATATGCTAAGGCTAATCCGCTTGAAAGTATGATACTGCCACGAAGTCGATAAAAGTGTATACATTTTTCCTCACGTTTCACCAGACACTTGACATCAGACGAAACAGAAGAACTCAGCTCGGTATTCAACTTATTCGTATATCACGGTAATACGTCTGACAACAAACCAGAGGGAGACTGAAATCCTGTTGACCATAAGGACTATCCGCCCACAACAAGTCGTTTTGTGAACGAGTTTTCAGCATTTTGAATCACAACTTGGAGGCGTTATTCTCAACTGAACCATAAGGTGAAAATAACTTTTTATTAGCTCATACGTTCTATTTTTACGAATTGTGATATAGAATGTATATGAACAATTACAAATGAAGCATGTTTGCACAATGACAGTCGTACAGAGTTTTAAGCGGTATTGTCTCATGGATTCAAGTGGCTAGATAAATATGGTCCGATTTCTTAATTCTCACCTAGCTGAAGGCAGTGCGAATCTTTAAAAATAAGAATGTTCTGATCCCAGATCTCCATAGTAAATTAGTTTGCTTCGAGAAAAAGTTCAGCGTACCGCACGGTAACGATGTTTGACATACACTAGTCCTGAAATTCAGACATTCGGATCAAACCATGGGTGGTTCCGGTTGATTGTTCATTCGGAATATCTTCACCTACTGCATACAAACTAAAACAAACTGGCACACAGAAATGTTTACTTGAGAGAATAAAGAGAGGATACATAAGCAAACACGAACCATTTGTGAGTAGGAAACTGACTAGCAGGTAGGTAATGTTTTCCGTTTGGTTGCCACAGATGGCCTTCAGGTAGAGGGAACTACGGAGTAGGGACTGTAAGTCATATGTCGCCGATTAAAACTACACACATCCAAACCTTCAAATGAAGAACTAGATGAAGTCACTTCCATGACACGTCTTCCAGTGCAGCTTAACTCGTGCAGTGGAGTTCAGAGATCGTAATATACTACTGATACCGCGGCTATTCAGTAGCAGGTGCAGGGCATATTTTTTGACAACCTACAGGCCACAAGAAGACTGCAAGAAGGATCATCAAGGTGCAGCATCACCCGTAACAGTCCCTGCTACTCAATGGAACTGAGCACTGACATCTGTGGTAGCCGAGACTATCTGGGGCTGAATACTGCGTGCAAATGAGTGTTTTTGTGTCAGGTTTGGTTTACATGCTTAACCCGTGTATTGCTCTGTCTAATAAATAACCCTTGTGCCATCAACGTTCTTGGATCACATCACTCGGTTTTAACTTGTTTTCGGTGTTGTCATATATGCCTCCTTGATCCGAAAGCAATTATGACAACCCTCTGTTTGTTCTTGGCCGTTCCTCTTGCTGAGAATGTACAACTCCCGAGTCCATATGGCAGCGCTGTGCTCATTTCTGTAACAGTCAGAACCAACGAGAATAATTTGGAAATAAGAATGTTGGTCACACAAACCGGTTGTTCATATCATAAAGTCGTTTTCCATCAGATCCGTTTGCCCGTTTATGTTTTGATAGCTAGTCGGCACTACGTATCTAACACGGGATAGGGCCACATTTAACGGACAATTCAATGGAACCAAAATCATATATGGGCAAGCGACGTGCAATTCTACTGTAAAAGAGAGGACACTTGGTGGAGTTATGGTATCAAACTAGACTAAGTGAAAGCACATTCGAGAGGCTTCCGTAACAGAAAGTCACCCACACTGTGCAAACAAGTGAAAAATGCGACGGAACAGTATTTTAAAACTGAACGACAAAAGCAGACCGGGTCACAAGTTTCAAATTGTGATGCGGAAATTTCACATCCGAATTCATATAAGCTTTTTCTAGTACTCGACAGTTCACGTCACTTCTACCCCGTTGTGAGATACGTTTCCGTTGAACGGAGATGTACAAACTCAGATTTCTAGTTAAATGCAAAATAAATTGATTTTTGGTAGATGGGTTGTATCTGAATACAACAAAGTGGCGAACAAGGCTTTCATTTTCTGGGCTTGATCATCAAACTAATCAAAACACAATAGAAATGAAAATTAACTACGGTGAGTGAGAAAAACGGCCAATGGAGATTATGAACGGCATGTTTGTTATCAGTTACACAATCGTTGTTCCAGATTGTGGGCTTGGATGTGCAGTTGCTGTTTTCCTACTGTGTTGTAATTGGCCTGGCAATAAAAAGCAGAAAACAAGTCTTATTCACTATTTTGTCTTGTTGATGACTTCAGTGGGTATTTTCAAACGAATTAGGCAATCCAAGGACCCGGTTGCATTTGAGTTTATTTAAGCGCATCGAATTACGTAACTCAAATGATTTCGAATAAGACTGGGCTTATCGATCACACGTGCGATGCGGCCCACCAACATCACTTTTGGCTGATCCACTTACCTTCTGGTCATGGTTTATCCAATCCGTGCGATCAATTCACCTTGTCGATTATTGTTGTGTGTGAGCAATCATGAAAATTCCACACGTTTCCAATTAATAAATCATTTCGTTGATTTCATTTCACTTGAGAGATATTCGCACAGAGAATGTCACTTTCGCTTATGCTATCTATGCCCTGTAACACTATCCTCCGCTATCATCGTCCGTTTCATACAAGTAATAGATCACAGTTTGAAGAAGACGAGAAAGCAACAGCTTCTAATCACATTTATTCTTAGAACTATGTAAGTTTTGTTTAAGTCACCGCTGGGTCGTTCTTCTCATAATTTTTATCTATCAGAACTGTTGTGAAGCTTTTTCCGGAGTTCATTCACAACAAGTTTACGACCGGCATTCCTAACGCAGACAGGTGTGAATGAATAACAGGTCATTAGTTTGTAAGTTTCACCTAAGCCTGGTTTCCTGCATTTCAAAACTGGCACACTAAATGCAACACAGTTTACACAAAGTGGAACAAATGTACAGGGTTCGAAACAACCAGATGAATATAGTTCATACTGACATTAACATTCTATTGACTGTGGCAATTTGATTTGGATCGAATGAAAGCTCATGTTAAACAGACGGTAAAGCCATTTGTTGAAGCATCTTCATTCAGGTCTTATGCGGTATATCTGTCGATCTGGGGGAAGTGCCAATTATGATCATGACTATGTGAGCGCACTATCACTAAGTCTGGGTTGGTATGTGTATGCTAATTCTTTTCTTACTTTCCAGTTCGTTCTGTTAACGTTATACATGAAGACCATGCTTGAACGAACGAGGTAGACAAGTGTGCACAGAAGCACCACTGCCATGTTTTCAGTGTGTTATCCTTTTGCACATTTAAACACTGTCACTTGTAGGGTAATTCCTTTTCAAATACGCTATCTACGCTCCATTCTGATTACGTAGGTGAAAGGAGCACAGAACAGAGGCTCAAATGATAATGCTTAGTCTCACAAGCGATTTAGTTCTCATAAACACATCTTTAATGAAACGCGCGGTCTCAGCTCTTGCGAGCATTATAGTCCTGTAAGGTGAGGATAACAGTGAACTCGTCATACACAATATTTTGAGCGTACGGCGACTGAGGGTGGTCGATGCATTTCGTTAGCAGTGGCCCAGAAGTAGAAACATGAATTGGTTAATGGAAAGTCGCGCCGAGCACCGGAAGAGCAAACATCTAGGCGCTGATTGTACGACCTGGTATATCTAAAACAATATAGAAAACACTGAGATCGAAAAGGAATGAGCACGATGTGATCACTCACCCATTACAAAGCATTTTTTCATTATACATGTGGATGGTATGGAACTGACACTCTTGTAGGAGTTCTAAGCTTCTATCAGCTTCCCCCTACACAATACCTGAGAGGTACTTTATCGAGAAGCAATCTGCTGGGGTCGTACTCAGCTTGAATTAATGGACATGACTGTAGTTCCCCTGGACCAGACGTATCCTAATCGTCGTACGGGGAAAAAAAATGGAAGGACAGATAATGAGTATAAGGGGTTGTGAACATGTGTGTTAGAACTACAACCTGCGTATCGTGTGTATCCACGTTTCAATTTGAATCATGTGAAATTGCGACCCGTTCCTATCCTTCCCAAGGGCTTGCCCACGTATATTCTACCCTTCCTGTTTCTGACCATTAGAATTTCGACACCGTTTTTTATGACCTCAATTTATTATTTGCGCTAATAGCCAGTTGTCCCTTATTCTACTCCACCTGAATCTTGCATGTATCACCATTTTTGAAGCTCGGCTCGCTACTGTTTTTTTTTGAACCTCTTGACTGTTCGAAAGAATTCAGTTGGGTAATGAATGTCGTATTATGTGACCATAATTCGTCTTTCATCTGTTCAGCATCAATTTGTAATTGATTTCGCGAAAACGATCTGTCGACCGAAACTGTTGAGATTGTCTGATTATTCATTTTGATAATATGTTCAGTTGTGTCGTGATATTGTGGTCCAGTCTTGTGCGACCATCTGGAATCGTTGGTTTTGCGCTACGCGTTGTTCAGGGTCTTCGTGAAAGATCGTAAACCATAACGACTGAGAAAACAAGACACACCATTGGCTAATTAACCGCATTTCGCTGAATGAGGCTACAAGTCACTTCATACAACATTTCAAGTCATGTCAAGTCAGTGCAGTGCAATGCAATGTAATGATTTATACAGTTCGAGAGGTGAGTTTTCAGGATTTTCACATACTGAAATTTTCAGCAGATGCAGGACCTGCATAAATATTATTAGATCGCAGAGTAGACCTCAAGGACAAGTTGAAGAAAGCGGTCAAAGTCAGTGTCATTTGCAAAAAAAACTGTCGATTCTGTTTTGAGGTTAATTTAGGGATGAGAGTGTTCGATTTGTGTGGAAAGCGAGCTACATGACGAATAACGGAAGAATAGTAACATTGAGTACGTGCAAATAAATTTTTTACCATGATCTAGTCGAGGACACGGATACATACTTAAAGAGCTCCGAGTTATGGTCGATCGAATGTTTGCTGAAAATGGTTTGCACATTTTGAAATGATAAGAAACAACAAAAGTGGTAAGTTGTTTGTGAAGACGTCCATTGGAAAGGGACAGATGTCTAATGAGTCTAGCAAAATGTTCATAGTCCTTTGAAAACGAACCAGAAGAAACGACGGGGGTACAACACATTCACTGCCTTAATAAATCGATTGACCAAGTAGTAGTGAATTGGGAGAAAAGTGCCGAGCATAGAAAGAGAGTCTCCGAGCTTTAGAAAAAAACATTAATACCATGAACTGACTATGTCTTGTTGTTATTCAAACTAGTCCTTAGACATTCAACAGAAAATGATCGATGAAAAAGGTTCATTATTTACGTAAAGAGTGGAGCAGGCACTAGAAAGTTTCTCATATTGATTGCTCTTCGTGAGCGAAAGCAAAATGTCAGTAAATTGGGATGTGTTAAGAGAAGAACTGCGAGACACGGATCAACCTGCTAGCCTGGTGAAACTGCACAGCAGGACGGGAGAAATAAATCTGCTTGCATACTTGTTGCTTAACACCGAATCACCTACATGTTTGATTACAAGTGTGTGATTGTCTACTGGCATTTAAGCAATATAACGTGAAAATGAGAAACAAGGAGAGGATTAGGCTTTGTAGAACACCGGAGTCAGTGATGAGTGACGATGAGTCTGGACCATCGAACCGAGTAAACGGGATTCTTTTTATAACGTAATCACGTAGAAGCTCGACGGTTTAAGTTCAAATTCCAGATTTTTTAATGCCTTGAAGTAATATCACTCTGTCAACTCTTCTAAAGACATAACCGTAATCGAGAAAACACATGTGGGTGGCTCTTCATTTTTCATCAAGCGATGAAAGAATGGACTGACCTAGACAAGCCAGAGCATCCAAGATTGAGCGCGAGTGACGGTAAGCAAATTGATTGAAGTCCGTAAGGTTCATTTAAGTTTTCATTCGAACAGGAATATGTTTTCAAAAACTTCAAGTGCTGCAGATGTTCATGGGATCGGACAAAATTCGCTCGTTCCTCTTTAGAAATTGGTGTTACGAGTGCCATCCTCTGACAGTTAACAATTTTACGCTGTTTGACACTTTGAGTGCCCAATTCAGCTGGAGGTTAGTATAAAGTTTCCGCACATTCTTTAAAAAAAGCAGGTGCTAGGTCGGTGGATCCGCTTGCTTTCCCGGATTTCAACCGAATAGTTCGTTTGAAGACACTTCAGCTCTCAATTAGAGCTGAAGAATCAGTAGTAAGAAAACTCCACAGTGGCGGATAATGAGATATTCATTAATCTGTTGAAATTACGGTTTAACCTCTCCCTGGCAACAACCGGTCCGTTGGCAAGAGTTTTCAATCCTCTCAGCTTTTTCATGATTTATCAGATCTAGTGGTAGCTTTTGTCGTCCAACATTGTGCTAGTGTACGTAGAATTCAACTGATTCAATCCACATCTGATAGACTTTGAAATGTATTTGACAGGCAAATCGTCTTTTGATTTATAAGTTTCTTCTTTCCAGCTTCGTAGTCGTTTGAGACATAGGGAGGAAAATCTGTCTGTATAAATAAGAATTGTTTCCGAAGAATAGCGAATGTCGAAGAAGATTAGGTAGTTTATCAATAGATCACAATAAATAGACTGATGGTCGTTGTACTTAGATTTGACTGTTCCGTGTGACTTCATCTGGAGTCGCATAGTTTCTAGAATAACAAACTACATTAAGGTATTTTGTCATTTTCCTTGTCATGTATGATAGCTTCCAACGAGGTACCGTAAAAGGGATTGCAGTATACTGTATCAGTTGAGTTGCAGACATTTTTACCTCCTGTGATAAACTTCACACAGATTTTCACAACAACAAAAAACGAAAAAGGACGAACCATGTTTTAGGTCATCTCAAGTTGATGTTTAATGAACAATTGATGATAGGCAGATGAATTAATCTAAATTCAGCGAAAAAAATTGACCGTTAACTGAGAGTTTACAACGGCAAAGGATCAGATCGATTGGATGAAAGGTTCATACCAACGTCTGACTTGTCCTAATCATCGGATGTCTCACACGATGGGTTACTGATTAACTCTATACTTCATTCCTAGGATGAAGACCCAAAAGACTTACTCACATATATGACTATCCATAGTGTTTTATGCACCATTTTGGCGAAATAATTGTGGTCGAAATGACTGGCAGTAGGGAAGAGGAATCACCAGCACTAACGTCAATTAGCAGTCCCCTTCACACGATACACACTTTGTTAAGAGCAAGCAGTTTGATGGTTTAGGTCGGTAAATAGTCTACTGGCCAGGGTTTGCTCCGAATTCAGGGCATGTCACCTGTTTCCGTAGTGTGTCTTCGCCATCCCGATTGTCGTTTGAGAGATGACAAACGACGATCACCTTGTAGAGATAGAGAAATGAAACAGCCTAAACACTACAGGATTTTTTGAACTATTTATTTTCTATCGACTGTCTACTGAAGATGAGTTCACAGAGTTTGAGCGCATAGACAACTTAGTCGTTATTACCTGATAGCCTAACTTTTGGCAACGTCCGTGATAACGGATGGCTTGTCCGTTGATTACATTGGATCAAAGAAGGATGAAAGCAAACTCGTTATAGAAACACCATCGGTTTCTAATTAAACCTAGTGTGTCACAAACTTAGTAACAGTTTGAATCTTGTCTGACCTGGGCTACTGATGAGTGTTCTAAGTCCCCCACGGTCTGCAGAGGTATCGAAATGTGAGGAGATATCGAGCGGAAAAGAAATCCAACTACTACCTATCGTTAAAATTATCATTGAGGAGACAAAGGTGTTCCTAATGATTACGTCACAGTAAGACTAAGTTTGGTGTCCCGAATGTGTCTGTCATACGATTGAATTAAACTACCGGTGACCCAGCACCGACGGACTCTGGTAGGCTGTCCCAGACTGTACATACCCGGACATTAAAACATTGTTCTCAGCAAAGGAAATGGCTCATCTGATGTGATTTTGGTAAATTACTCTTAAGATGGTTAGTTTAGCTAAACAACAGTATATTTCTTAAGGGACATTGGGGTAGGGGAAAGATCCCATTTAGCAAACTCAAGTCTCCTCTGATGAGCAGATATCACACTGACAACCACAGTAGTTTGCGCAACATATTATGGGTAGTGTACAGTACGTAGTGTCGCAACTGGTTGGCTACTTCAACACTGTACCATCTCAACTAGAGTAATATCTTTCACGAACTATGGATGATAAACTTGGACGTTTAGTTCAGAATGTGGACACACCAGCAAACTGGACATAACAGCGAAACAGTCTGAGCGCAACCGTCTAAACCATCTGGTGAGTAACCTAAGTACCAAGTTTGGTTTTTCAACCATTGGCTTATTGCTAGGAGATAGGTTAAGTTCATTTGACACAAACGTGCTGAAGCCGCACTCGTTTGTTTTAGCACCCAGTTTTAAGCCTCCAGGAAAATAATTTATGCAGCCCTCATGAAGGAAGTGCATGTTTTTACATCCAATGGAACTAAACATTGGCGAGTTGTCTTCAGTCCAAATGGTGTGGAGTGCTTACAACAACTTGTAGCTTCTCACTCTCAGCTAGATTGTAAACTACACTGTCTACAGTATATAATAAAAACGAGGACTGACCTGCTGGAGAATTTCAATCAAGAACAGAATAAGATGCTAGGGGTTTAGTATGGAACCTTGTGGCACGGTATACCGGAATGTATGCCGTGTTCCCATTCTCATTTATGTGGTGTAAGTGTAGACATTTGGCCAGAATGACTGAATATATCAACTTGCAAAGTTGACTTCTTGTGAATTCAACCTTTCGCTCAGTGTTCGATCAGTAATGTTCCTCAGTAGGCTAGACAACAGTTCTGTCCAGGGTTTCAGCAACAGTGAATAAATATTATTAGGTCTCTTTGCTTTTGAACTCTGAATACTCCCTGAATCAGCCATCCCTTACATGGTTGAGAGCAAATATGCACTGTTGCTTCTTAGGGAGTTTAGGATGAGAACCAAATTTCTTCACATTGTGTTTTCTATCTATGCGTTAACATCACGGCGTCCACCGAGCAGTATTTTTCATTCGTTCTCAGTTTACATATGTTAAGCCAACATACACACGTACATGACAATCTGTTCACTTCGTTATCACAAATTACCAATGGAGTGATCATACTCCGCTAGGTCATATCGATCATCTCTTCTACTGCCATACAGCGCGTGATAAAAGACGATTTGTTCGACCACGTTTTAAAGGTTGTACACATTAACGAGTAACGTCAGCAGTGATACAAGCCAAGTTGATAAGAAAGATATACAACCAAGATAATCGTTTTCACAAATTTACCTGCCACGTACTTTCTGACCATTGATTTGTAGGACAATATTAGCTGAAGGCATGAGAATACCAAAGCAAAGAACAAGGTGTTCGTTTTGTAGATTCGACCCTCTGGCTTTTTACAACACAATAACTAGGGAACCGATTACCTAACTGAAGTGGATACACAAATTCACTAACGGTAACACGGTGTTCAGTTGTCGATATCATTAGGGACGTTAGCGTCACCATCAGGACGAACTCAGCTTTGTGTGCGTGGATCACCTCCGACTGTTGACTACATGCCGGTAATGTAAACGTTTTCATCCGCTTCCTGACCTTTTGGCTGAAACCATCTGGTTTATCACACGAAAACATCAACAACGACATCAACAATAACAATGATGGCAACCGGTTGGCCGTGTTCTCATCACCATCATGTTGAAACAGCAGTTTTCTCCCGCAACGGATTACTCCCAGTCGCGACCGATTGGTCGTTTATGCGCGCGCCGATGTACTTTTCTGTTTGCAATCCAGGTCATATTTGTTGTTTGGGCTCTGCAATCCAAGGACAGCAATGTTTGGCCAAAGGATGATGGCGGTGACCTTGGCATGTACAGTGTGCAGGGTAGGGCATGTTTGACTGGGGTGGGGGCGAGGTGTACTGTTGTGGAGTGGTGTTCATTGGTTGGACATCGCGCACTGGTTGTACACGAGTTGACCAAGCCAGTCAAGTATGTTTACAACTTCACATGAAACCGAAAACAATCCAAACCAAGCAGTTGGTTTCATAATAATAGTAATGATAATAACAACATCTCAATCAGCTGGAATGGGACAAATGCTTTTTCACATTCTTTCACATCAAATACAATTCAGTTCTCCTCGCAGAAAACCAAGACGATTACGGCGTAGAACAGAACACAGTCCATCAATCGTGTAACTATCTTCTGGAGTGAACTGTCGTCATGTACGCGAGGAATAAACGGAATTGCTGCTTCATCCTTAATGACTCTATAATAGCTACCAAGACTGATGATGTGTTTTGATTGAAATCGGGGGTTTCAAATAAGAATAACCAATAATTAAGTCTCATTGCCGAGTTTTTGACCGTCAATCGACCTTGTACTAACACTGCCAACTTTTATTGAGAATCTGTACTCCAGCACCTGCTGAGTTACGAGGCAGGATCGAAAAGTCGATACAGTCGGAAATTACACTGGACTTTTATCATTAAAAATTGGACAGACTTGTTTGGTTGTGCTTGCCTGACAAATTGATTCGTAAAATCACTTACCATAACACGGATTTTCCGACGACCTTTTATAGATGAGAGGATACTGATAATGTTCATGTGTATTTCATCTTATGTTGAACACCTAGAAAGAGAAAACATGCTGGAAACCCGAATGATTTTAGTCAGACAGATTGGAAAAGTCAAGTAGTGTTAGTATGCTGGTGCGATCACTTGAAGGGGAAAAATGATGAGATGACTAGGCGGTAGAATGTATACTAAGCCGTAGTCAACAGTCGATATTGTTGACATGATGAGCTGTCATAGGGTATCTCAGATTGAGTAAATCAGGACAAAAAAGTGGATGTCGTCTGTAAGTCACGTAGTGTTGAAGTTTCAGAAAGCCCTTTCTGAAGTGGTAAGCTTGAATGGAAAAATCAGATACAGTACCTGATATAGCAATTACAGGGACTGATTTTATACATTCAGAATAGTCATTTTTGGCCGTTGGACAATGTGTGAGGATACCAAATTGAGGGGAACTTTGTAAAAGTTCTGTTGCTCGACGGAAGAGTGGCTTGCAAAAAGCCAAAAACCATTTGCTCGAAAAACAAACCCACACGTACTAACTGGAAATAGTGATTATGATTAGTAGCAGTAATGAATAATTGTTTCAATAGCCTGCATTGATACAACTTATTTTACTGATAATTAGTCGAGACTTGGTTTATTTCAAGTTGAACATCACCCACAACTGATCGCAGCTGTCGCATTCCCATAGACACTACACTTGACCCCTTTCGAAAAGAAGCACTGGAATCGAGTTTCATTCTCATCAGAGAGTTCGTCAGTAGTGCATATCATTGTCATGGCCAACAATAGAACTCCGACCACGCTTTCATTAGGCAACCGTGTTGACCACTGCACCATTCACCTCACATTAGGCACGACCGAATTATCATCGTATGTGAACACAACCACTTTCGCTTGTGAGTAATGATCAGGTTGCCCGATCGCCTCCAGCGGAGACACAATTACTCTCTGTTAACTCCAATCAGTGCCCCCTCGACTAGGACTTCTCTCCAAGTTGAAGTCACAGAAGTTATTGACTTGTTGAGCGGTATTCGATTACAGATGAGTAGTAGGGATTTTGATTTTTCATATAGATTGAACATCACCCACAATTGATCGCAGCCGTCGCATCCCCATAGACTTTTCCGTCGGATATACATTACTGATGAGCTCTAATAAGAATGAAACTGGAGTCTAGTGCTTCTTTTCGAAAAAGGTTGAATGGAAAGTCTATGGGGATACGACAGCTGTGATCAATTGTGGGTGATGTTCAACCTCTTCTTTTGTTTAATTCACCAGCCTCTCATATCATTATTTAGATTGGTTTGGACTATTCGATTGCTCACGCTTGATAAAGCTGGATATTAGCATCAAACATCACTGCATAGTTCAAAGTAGACACCGTATTTCCATCGCACTGTAACGATATTTTTAATGACAGTCGCGCAGGATGTTTCCAGTCCACTTCTCCCTTCTATTCAGATCGTTCTCCACACGTACATGGAATCTTCATTACCGTTGGTAGAAACCCGTGAGCTTCCAAAAAGTTGATGATTTTTTGGCTTTTGAGTCTCGGAATCCTCCATGACGACCTTACAGGGTAAACTTTGGTTCAGTTAATCAAATAACCGAACTCCAAATCGGATTATGCCACATACATGTAACGTAAACCATTGTTGTATTGTTATAAATTTCAGTAATTAGTGGGACACCTTTTGGAAGTCTGTCTAATGTCTCTGTCATTCGAATATCGTCGTAAGAAATGTCATTCACTTAAAGGTTTCTCAGGCAAACATTTTTCAATTTTGTAACTTGAAAAGCTCTGCATTCCAATAACCCTTGAGAACTGATTCATAATATTTGAAACATTGTGTTCCCTTAATCCATTTAGTCAAAACAGAGAGAA
>LUCH01002122.1:57077-96716 GCA_013368495.1 Paragonimus heterotremus
GCGAATTCGTGGCAACACACATCACGACGCCATATAGTCATGTCACCACGACTTATGGCACCGGCGGCTCCCTTGTGTACCGCGCGCTTTCCTTCTCGTCCACGCAATAACTCTTCATTGAACTCGCGGACGCCCGTCCGAATTGTATTCCTCCAAGCAGTCCGGTTCAACACTAAGTCTTCCCAACATCTACAATCAATTTTACAACGTGAAAGACTTACCTGCACAGCATCCTGATATCTCAGCTTTGGACCACCAGGATTTCGTTTACCTGATCTCAGTTGTCCATACAGCACAGTCATACCACATCTATATCACACCTATAACAGTCATTTTACACTCTAATGTATAACCACGTTCATGCTCTGAATGATTGCATTTTATCATAATGTCTTTCCTAACATCAAGTTAAAACGCTACCGTTCGGTCGTTTGATTACTCGTACGATAAATCAGATTCCATTCAGGAAGTTGTAGTTATTCCAGCATTATTACGATTACCAGTTTACAGTAGAGTGTATATAACTATAAACCCACTTAGCGGGCAATTCGAAGAACGTGACTGAAATACACTCCACTGTTGTTGAGAGCTAAGTCTTAGTTTCAGGACAGAAGGTACTCGATTGTTACCATTACACCAGTCACACCTTAGTTTGTTACCTATTTAATTCTCTAGCACACCTGCACATATGTTCACCTGATAAAATGTGCCAGGTGCACAACACTCCATTCATACTTATTGTGTTACGATTCTTTCCATAGTGCTCCCACCCGAATTGAGGTGAAGGACTAAATTGTAGTACGTATTGGCGCTGAAGTTCGCACATACAGGTAGCTGGTCTCCCCCTTGTTGACCGACTGGCTACGGCACACATGCGCTTCCAATGTGGACCAGTTGACGGCAAAAATTCTTCTGTTGGTGGTGGTGACCGGGTGGGAAGTTCGTGAAGAAAGTGTGGACCGGCTAATTCTGTCCGTCAGTTGCCTGTTGGCGACATTCTTTTCCTGTGCTGTTGAGTGATCCAAATCAAGGCAAGCGTTTTGTGCTGTGAGTGCTATACTTGTATCGGTGTGTAAGAGTTCTGTATTCATAATTGACAGTTTTCTAACTGTCCAGGAACTCGTCTCTCACGAGGGTCGCTAGGTGATTGTTGATAAATAGAAATCTTTGGATGATTGACGCTCTGGGCCACCCAAAACAAAGCTTTCTTGGACATCTCCAAGTGTAGGCACTTTGGGACGGGCGAGGTAAAATACTGTCCAGAAATTGCACGCGCAGGTGAACATCATGAACAACAAGTTGAACTACTGAAAACAACCTAGTTGTGCTGATGGAACCTAACTTGTAAAAGCTATTTTAATTTACACTGGAGGGGGAAATGAACTCCTGCAAAGGTGTAAAAAGGACGGGAAGAAGTCGTCACTGAAATGGGAAAAGTTCACAGTACTGATTGTTAAACGTCACACATAGCTGATGCCGGCTGTGAGGTTTCCATAGGCAATTCGGTCATCCGTTCTCAAAAAATAGCACCAAACTAGTTTAGCTCTCGTTAGAGTTCGTCATGGCCGGCAATAGAACTCCGACCACGCTTTCTTCAGGCAACCGTATTGATCACTGTGTCATTGGCCTCGCATTAGGCACGACCGAATTATAATCGCATGTGAACACTCAACCAATTTCGCTTGTGAGTAATGGTTAGATTGCCCGATCGCCTCGATAGGAGACACAGTAACGGTCCTGTTAACTCTAGTCGATAGTCTCGTGATTAGAACTTTCTAAACAGGTCGAAATCTCCAATCTTTTTAAACCTACTAATTGATACTTGGTAATTAACCACAAGCGAGATTGGTGGAGTGTTCATACACGATGATTCAGTCGTCCCTAATGTGAGATCAGTGGCTCAGTGGTCAATACAGTTGCCTCATGAAAACGTGTTCGGAGTTCTATTGCCAGCCGTGGCAAGAATGTGCACTAGTGATAAGCCCTAATGAGAACGAAACTTGAGTCTAGTGCTTCTTTTCGAAAGAGGCTGGCTGGACAGTCTATCTGAATGCGAAGTTTGTAATCAACTGCGAACGATGTTCAACCTGAAATTTACCAAATCTCCGACCGCCCGTCAATAATATTGGCTGTGATTTGTGCGTTGGCATGTGGTGTGACTCACAAATTACTATGGCAATCATATTCAGATAGACATATGAGACAGTCCCTTTCGGTCCTATAGTGTATTACCCTCTCACGACAATAGCACGATTCAACCGTGTTGACCACTGTGTTCCACAGACTGAACATCAGGTGCGACCCATTTAGCATCTGGACACTCTTAGTTACGTTCGCTTGTGAGCAATGTTCTGGTTGTTTCATCTCGCAGATGAATGTAACTGAGCTTGTCAATATAACTAATGCGTCGTACATAATGTGAAGCCAGTGGCGCAATGGTCAACTGGGCTGCCCCATTAAAGTGTGTCCGGAGTAGTGATAGACTCTGAACGAGGCAACTCTGTAGACTGGCCGTAATGTCTACTTGAATCACAGGTGGTGTGCTGTTCACACTGTGGTGCTGCTTTGAAATGGTGAGTAGAGTTTAGATTACGGTCGACATTAGTAAATGTTCAAGCGAGCTTTAAACATCCACCAGTTAATAACTATACTTTATAAGATGAGTTTAGTTCCATTCAACTGTGCAAGTGCTTTCCTTTTGTGGATCCGATGGAGTGTGTAAGGCTTTCTCTAGCTGATATATATACTTGAAAAAGTTTAGCAATCTTCCAAGAAATTTCCTAATCAGTGTTAGTTTAATCGTCTCTTTTTGGTATCTTTTACGAACTTCACACGTTTAATGTATGGTTGAAGCAATTATGGTCTTGTTACTCATTTGACACAGGTGGTAGTGGCCTGACGCAAATGGACCGTATTGGATGATATATAACGTGAAACTGATGCAACGCAGCTGAGGTGATACAGGTCTTATAATAACTGTTTGGGGTGGGGGGGAGCAAAATGGAATAGTGATCATGATGTTGTTAGACAAGGCAAGCAAGTGAAACGGGGTTAAAACAGCATTTAACGAGTAGTACCGATTAGAATGGGATTAAAAACAGTAGGCAATGAATCCCTCCAAAAAAACTGGTTGGAAAATACAACGCAAAATTGAGCGTCAACATTTAGGTCTACACCAAATCAACCCGAAGCTGTTTTTACGCATACAAGTTAGGATTCCATCGAGGGATTCATATAGGCTCTTGGGTATGAGGTGCCAGCTATAATTAAGGTCTGAAGAACATTGTGAATGTGACTCTTGGATCCACGTGGTGACTGATCTGTGGATGTTTCATTATAACCTTGGTTGCGAAACCGACCCTCGGATTTAACAGACACTTCGGTGTGTGTGATACCTGTCTGATACCGAAGACCTCCTTTCTTATGACGATGTATCTACATCAGGAGACTCAGTCATGTCTCTGTAGACGATAAGGAACTAAGCGCATAGGAGCACTAGGTCCTCTCTAACCCTAGTGGGGACATGCATAATTTGTTCTACGAAAAATGATCGAGCGCCTTTATACATGTTTTAATCTTTGCGTCTACAGACGTTTGAATAAGGTTAACGTATGCTCAACTTCAAATGACAGTGATATAGACAAGTTTGTAAAGAACGGTAATCGGAGTGACTGGTGCTGACCAGGGGCTGAAATAATTTTAATGATGATCGAAGTACCTTTTCCATCAAAATATCGTGCAGCAGCTTCTGTTCGTTTCTCATCCGAAATCAGTGAAACAAAAACTGACAGCTTCACGTTTGTGTGTTTGATTGCTACAAGGTTGTTCTCATCAATTTGACGACCTCAGGTATGCATCGAGCAAATTTGTCTCCGCTGTATACTGTGTATGTTAAATGAGTCAAAAGAACTGAGTAGACGTGATTTAAAAATAATGTTCTTTTGTTGTTTTCTCCATATGTGCCGGTCGGAAGCAGTATACATACGGGACCTCAGTTCAATCAGTAAAGTATGCTACCCACAAATATGTGTGACTTACAGCAGATATTGACAGCAATAGGGTGCCTCACTGTTGATCATTTCCTAATGGGTTATTTGGTACGAACGTTCTCGTTTAAGTCAAACAATGAGCCGGGCTTCTTCATGACGCGATTTCAGTCATCAACTTTGTTATCTATCAGTAGGAGACACCAACGCTTGCCGCCTAAATATACTCGTCATATACAATTATACCACCTCATTACCTACTTGACTAGTAGCGGCTGTGTGAACTCAAAATCGACATCGCACCACCGATTACCCTCAACTCTAGTCCGTAGGATTGTGATTTCTTTGCATTTGGCATATCCATACGTAAACGTATGTAGTAGTGGGATTAATAAAGTGTTCCAAGCAACGACAGTGATTTCTAACTCACCAAAAGTGTGATCACTGAGCGGTGTAAACTATACAGTTATTACTTGTTTTATCTCATTCAAATTGATGAAAATCTGGCATGTTAGGTTGCACTTTTGTTGTTTCGCTTGGACTTTTAGCCGTAGCTGTGACCTTGAGGTGCATGCGTGCGCGTGTTTCACAACGGCACAAAACGCTCATCAAAAGTGTGCATGCTATTTGGTGTGTAGGACGCAATTATCTGTTATCCGCTAACGTGCACACGCACCAGTTAAGGTTGTGTTCGAACTGGTTTCCATCCAACTCAGATCGTTAGAGCCAAATGGTGCTACTCTTGAATTTAATTTGACCACTTTGAGTAGTCGAGTTGGAACTGACGGTCCCAATGTCACCCAGAGCAATGGGACGCATCCACATTTTCCAATGTGGCTTTCAGTCCTGATATGGTAGAGAATTCTAACTATCAACAGTTGGTTCGACATTGGGAGCAACGCAAACTTAAAGTTGACTAATTCTTGAATGCGTCGACATAAACTATAAAAGTTGGCAAAGATCGAGACATCCGAGGGCCAGTACAGCGACAGATTTCACACTTGTTTGGGCATGAACCCTGTGTGACTATAGTGCTCCAGTTTGTGAATGTTTTGTTCGTGTGATTCTACTAGGCCACCAACTGACAGCTTTAAAGAAAAGATTATTTACAGCGCTACAACAGGTTCTGCTGGACAAAGGAAAGAATACCCAAATATTATGGAGCAATAGGGATACTATAGCACGTTGTTTGAAGTGACCAGTGATCAGAACCAAGGGAATGACGACCACTTGTGAAGAACAAAAATAAACGGCGAGTAGCAGGATTAACTTCGAATGCAACAAAGCGTACACCAGAGCTCAGACCGACATTCACAGCCAACCTCTTTCTACAGACTGTGTTGCGAACAATAAGCAAAACTCTGAGGCTGTGATATAGGAAAGTGAAAATAACCGTATCGCAGAATCAGTACTAAGTACAACGTCGATTAGTATGAGAGTATATAAAAGCGTTTGGACTCATTTTCGACATTACGTTTACTGCGGTGTTGAGAATAAGGAAAATCTAGACCTGTCTGTTGTACAGAAAGACTGCTGATGCCATGTTCAAGAAAGGAATGTGTGCTTCACTCGGTGAACTGATGATGGACGACCGCTGATTGTGTGAGTAGTATTTGAAAGTATGGGCTAATTATGTTAACAGTGGTATGCAGAACGTAGGATATATACTCATGCTCTCAGACTTTCCGAACTTATCAAAGACCGTAAGTCTCCAAGACGACTTTCTAATTCATAATTTGTATATTATGAGTCCGCCAATTCTTCCAGTGTTTAAGGTGTCGGACTAATCGGCTGACATTCCTGATCCCACCCGTATAGAAGTTAATGGGGCCTAATGGTTAGGCTGTTGTGTAAGGATGCCAGGATACGCACATCGACAGCTAAACTGGTAATCGCTCTGAAGCAACTATGGTAGGGGTTGAATGGCAATGTGCCAAATTTTTCCACCAGAAAAATACCCAGTTGAAATGGTGAGGTGAAACAGTAAAAGGAAACCGCTTCCTAATTGCCGGACACAGGTCTAGCACATCATTCCGAAGGCACCGTATTAACTGGTGATGGTCAGGTGATTTTAACGCTACCATTCGACCTATTTTTATGCATGATTACTTTTCGAAAACGAAATATATGGTAATGCAAGCATCCAGGAGAACCGTTTACAGACAACAGGACGCTATGGTTTCAAGTCCGTAAATCGTAACAACATGACTATAAACAATCATGACTGTCCTGATTGCCCTAATGCTGTTGGCCCAGCAGCTGTCAACCATGATAATCCGCTGTGATTTACAGTACTGAGGAAAATAATATGATTGGTGTTGCACTGGTTCACATCGTCTTAACAATTGCTTTGTGTATATTGCAATATATGAAAGTACTGGTTCATTACTTAGCATTATTCTCACAAGTTCGATCACTACAGAGGCTTCGTTAAAATTTCGCTTATCCATTTCCCATGTGGTCTGCTCATTTGTTATAACAACCAATTGCTAATGCTTTGCAGTAAAGTGGATATTGTCGAGCGCTGGTGTCAAGTTTCAGCAACTATTGCATTACTGCCATTGTCTGTTGATGTGGGATCCATTGATAAAAACGGTATTGCCGCTTTTGTTACAACATTATTTCCACCAGCTTTATCGCAACAATCCGTTCGATTTCACCATAGTAGAGTTGTATTCTTACAGTATTTTTGTAAGCAGTTGGTAGTGTGCAGTTTGACTGGATTGAAGTGGTTTCCTCACTGTTGAAAATGCAATCATGCAATGTTCATGCGTAAAGTGTAACGAGGGGAACCGGAGTCGACGAATGCTTGCCAATCAGAATATCGATCAGCTGCTACGTCGAGTTCCCTTATGATAGATGATGAGTAAAACAGTTTGTTTGAGCGCATACAAGATCTCAACAACCAAACTACATGAATCAAGGTCATTGGAAGTACGAACGAGCAATCAAAACAAAACACAGCATGAATGTTGCACAAAAACTTTTTTTATTGCTTTCCTAATTAACTGACATTGTTTAGTGCCATTCAGATCATTGCTGTGATATTTTAGACACGTTAACCAAATGCACAATGCTGTGGCAGTTTGGAACGCATACAAAATATACCTTACCATCCCAGAAATCCTTAGTCGATTTTGAACTAGGACTAAACAATGACCAAGGTTAAGTAGAGGCATCCTTGGACAACCTCTTCCGGAGACTTACATGAATAATCCGTTTGGCTGAGGAATAAGAGTCCACGACTTCTTCGATATTTGTATCATTATAAATTGAACACCGTTCCTATATGACTTTAGATTTCGCTTTTATATATACTTGTTAGAAAGGTTCTCTCGAAAAACACAACGGACTGGAGGTCTGTCCTTGCTAAAGTCTGTCAGTATGGTGCGTTGCAGCTGTGATTGGGACATATATTCTGGTTCTCATCCACATGAGGCAACCGTGTTGGCGATAACCCCACTTAAGGCCTTACCTGTTTACCGCATCGAAACTTTCAGCCACATTCCGTTGTGTACCACGCTGAAGTGACCTTTTTCACCTCAAAAGACGATACAAACACCATTCTGTCGATTTCAATCGATGTCCTGACTGTAAGAAACGTTCAGTTCTGTTGAAACCATAAAATCTATTAAGCTTATCAGGCGGTGTGTTGTTAGGGGTAGGCCCAATGTAGAGTACCTGTGTGAATCTCTTATGACAGCGCTATCAAAAACTGACTTTAGGCAGAGACCTGATGCATACATTTGCTACATTAATGTGACCACGAAAGACGTTAGGCCCGAGAAGATGTCTAGTTCTGAAAATTCGTGGAAAGGTATGGGAAAATTAGCGACCACGCACGCATTCATTGGCAGTAGTGCATCTCTACTCTCTTTGTGGACACGTCCCACACAAAGCATATACACATATTCAATCGTTGTTTTCAATTCCTGGTTTTCCTGGCATCAGGAACCTCCTCTTAGTTCCCGTGCCATAATTCAAGATAATGGCATCGTGGCCAATACAACAACTCTTGTCAAAGTCTGTCATCGCTTAGAAAATTCGGAAAATTTATAAAACTGCTAGCAACTGATTACTTGTGGAAAGGTTTGCTCTACGTTTGACGATCATACCTGAGTCAAATTTCTTCTCCTGTGTTCTAACTATCTCAACCGTGGATTGCTTAACTCTTTCGAAAATACCTTTGGATGTATAAGAGTATAACGGTGGTGAAAAAGACCTATTTATTGACATATTCAGATGACTGGAGTTTGATTAACACCACCACCGTTTTCAGAAATGACTCAGACATTTCATGTACAAATTACGGAAAGATTGGCTTAGGTATTGGTATGTTCGCCAAGCTTGGCATGTAGGTTGCAAACGTTTTCTCACCAAGCGAGATAATGTCATCAGTGCGTAATTGTTTTGGCGTATAGTTTCTGAACGTGGAGTTTGGTGAAGTTCGATGGATGCCTGCTCTTATATGGTAGAGTGGATTGACCTTCTGACTTGAATTCTGATTAGTGGCTCTCTGTTGTTTTGAACTCTGATATGATCCATCATTGGCTGATTCTTGTTGCAGTTGAACCGATATTCCGATGTCCAGTTGGCTATTTCTTGCAGTTCTTAAGACTTTTATCTGGAGTCTGATAGGGTGTTACCTGTTGCTGTCGAACCTTGACCTCGAGTCTGATTGGTTGATCCCTGTAAATTGATCCAGTGAATCACTTCTTCGTTTTGAAATTCCATCCGATTGGTTATGTATTGTCCCGTTTCAACTTTGGTCGCGCCGACTTGACAGGTGGGCTAAACATTTTGAAGAGCAGTTCAGCCAGCCTCAACCAAATCATGTGGACGACGGGACCCGATTGGTCAGTTATTGCATTCCAGACGGTCCTCCGTCGGAAGCAGAAGTGGTCCTGGAGCTCAGGTTATTGAAGCGTAATAAGGCTCCTGGTCCAGACCTCCCCCCTCCTTCTCTTTTCAAGCATGATGAGGAGAGGTTGATATCGGAACTGACGCGATTCGTTCGGACAGTTTGAGAGAATGAAGAGGTGCCTCGTGACTGGTGCCTATCAACAGTCATTCCCGTTTTCAAAAAGGAGGCCCGAAGTCTATGTGACAACCACAGAGGCATCAGTTTGGTGTCACTTGCGTCCAAGTTACTCACTGGTCTGATTTTACGTCGGCTCACTAAGCCCAGAGAAAGCCAGATACGTGAAGAATAGGCAAGATTTCGATCCAGTCGAGGGTGCGTTGATCATATTTTTACCTTGAGACGGATCTTGGAACATCAGCACTGTTACAGATAGCCGACAGTCGTAGTCTTTTTGGACCTAAAGGCTGCTTTAGACTCAGTTGCTCGCAACGTTCTCTGCAGCTGTCTCCTTCGCAAGGGAGTGCCAGAGAAATACGTGAATCTATTGAGATCACTGTATGCTCACTCCGTAAACAGGGTGAGAGTTTATGGACAACTGTCTCGAGCGTTCATCACTTCTAGTGGTCTCCGTCAGGGGTGTCCGATTTCCCCCTTCCTGTTCAATTTTGTCATGGACGACATTCTGGAGGGTGCCCTTGGCGAATCCAGTGGGCTTGGAGTTGAGCTTCTTCCTGGCGCTAGATTGACCGATCTGGAGTATGCGGACGACATTGTTTTACTTAGCCCCTCTGCCGAAGACATGCAGACCATGCTGGACAGGTTGAGCGACCGAGCTTGTTTGTATGGAATGCGCTTTGCACCTTCAAAGTGCAAAGTGTTGTTTCAAGACTGGGGTATTTCCATCCCTACTTTCTTTATTGCAGGTAATCCGCTTGAGATTGTGGACAATTTCATGCAGTTTGGTAGCATTATGTCGTCAGCCTGTAATATTGCTGTTGAGATATCAACGAGGATAGTAAAGGCA
The DNA here is from genome assembly GCA_013368495.1 of Paragonimus heterotremus. Classification (NCBI taxonomy): domain Eukaryota; kingdom Metazoa; phylum Platyhelminthes; class Trematoda; order Plagiorchiida; family Troglotrematidae; genus Paragonimus; species Paragonimus heterotremus. The sequence goes on from LUCH01002122.1 coordinate 66,952, forward strand.
CGAGTTGTCTTTACCAAATTGCGTCGTCTGTGGCGTCGGAAAGACGTCCGGTTTTCTCTGAAAGGAAGGGTATATAATGCCTATGTACGTTCCATTTTGCTGTTTGGATCGAAAACGTGGCATGTTCACAAGGAAGGTGTCAACAGACTTGCTGTGTGTTGACCATCGTTGTCTCCACCAACTGGCCCATATTAAGTGGACTGATCGTGTGAACAATATGGCAGTTCGCCTGCGCGTATTCCGGAATGCTCGGGATGCACGATCAATTGGTCAATTAATCACGGCACACAGCTTGCGATGGTTGGGTCACGTACTCCGTATGCCATCTGATCGATTCTCGTACCGGGTATTATATGCTGAGGTCACCAACAGTTGGGTAAAACCGCACGGTGGTCAAACAACAACGTGGTCACGAAATATGACGACCTTGACTACTCCATTGAGCAAAGTGGGTAGGCGTCACCTGCCTGGATGGGGTCCTCGTGATCACTCAAACCGCTGGTTAGAGATGCTGTCCGAGATGGCGATGTGTCGTAGTTAATGGCGTACCTGTATCCATAACATTTCTAGCTCTTCCGGCTAGTCTTCTTTTATTACTTTTCAACCTTCTTAGTAACGTTTTCTTCCAGAATATTCCACGTCATTGTTGAGGTGAGCGGCGGCCCGAGCCACAGTACATTTTGGTCAGGTTCATGGGTGTTATGATGATGATGATGATGATGACGATCTGGTAATTTTGCTCCGTTTGGGTTTACCGCCATTTGGACTTGATGGTGTCTGCATCTCTTCAAATCTTTAGTTCGCATTGGTTCACAGATTTTGTACAGCTCGATATGTGCTCGATGTTTGCTTATTGATCCGGCTGATGAATACCAAGCCTTGAGAAATTCCGTTGCATATCTGGTGTCTGCCTGAGTAAGGACTCCTGCGGTAGTCAAGTTGTAGATGTGTCCAGTTTCATCCTCGTGGACAGAAATCAGAGAAAAATGATCCTAACTCTTGATGGCTTATTCGTGTTCATGTATTCGTGTCAAAAATTTCTGTCCGGTTTGGCCGACGGTGTTGTCCACAGTCATTGCACTGGACTTTGTAAATGTCGTTTCTTCTGTCGGCGGGTGTGAGTTGTTCTTTTGGTTTTGATAGTAATGTTTGTAACGTTGCCGTTGACTTGTATGCTGGCGTTATACCATGTGGTCTTAGGAGTCTTGCGCTCAATTCTGATACTGTTTTGATCTGTGATAGTAGAGTTCGTTTCGTTGATGGCTCGGTGAAATTCGAATTTCTTTCTTTCTGCATTAAACTCCGTCTGATGGAAATTCGTGGGTATTTGTTGCGAAGAATTACTCGGTACAAGCAGTTTTTTCCTTACTCTGAAGCTCTGCGGTGTTGCAGTCTGTTTCAGCTCGTTTGAGCAGAGTTAGAATGCAGCTCCTTTTATGGTAGATTGGGTGGTTGCTGTGAAAACTAAAAAGTTGGTCCATTTGTGTTTCTTCCCGATAAACTGAGGTCTCCAGCGTTCCATCAGGTTTGCGGCTGATTAGTACATTCAAGAACGGTAGCTGGTTGTCAGTTTCAATCTCCCTTGTAAATTTAATATCGTTGAAGACGTTGCTGATCAGTCTGTGTGTGTCTTCAATCATTAAGCATTTGAAGATTGCGAATGTATCGTCAACATATCGTATTCAGAATTTTGGTTTGATCAGTGGTAGCACGATACCCTCCAACTTCTGTATGACCACCTCTGTAATGAACCCGGTTATGGGCGAGCCCAGTGGGGTTCCTTTAAGTTGTTCGTAAATTTGATCATTGAATTTGAAGGATGTCGACAAACGTAGTTCCATGAAATTGCATATGCTTTTCGGTTTAAATGATTCATTCGGTCGGGATTTCCTTCTAGCAACGTGCGTAGTGTTTCATTGGCTAGATTGAGGTCAGTGAACATGAACAGTGCTGTGAAATCAGACGAGATCACTGCTTCGTCTTCTTCTATTCTGATGTTTTTCAGTTTGCTCAAGAATTGCAGAGCACGGTTGGTGGAACGTTCTGATCCGTCGATGAGATATCTTAGTCGTTTGAATAGGTCTTTAGCCAGATTGTAAGTCAGTGTTCCCGGTAGGGATGCAGTTGATCGCAGTGGGATAACACATTTATGTATTTTTGGTAGCCCGTAGAAATGAGCAGTGGTTGCATCATTCGGTTGCATTTTTCGGCGTTCCTATTTACTTATCTCATGAGTAACCTCTAGTTTCTTTATTGCGGTATTGATTTTGTTGGTCAGTTTCGTAGTAAGATCAGCATTGAGTAGGCAGTAGATCGTTGTGTCGCTGAGCAACTGTTTTGCTTTCTCCGCATAATCTGCCTTGTCCATAAAAACTGTCAACCGTCCCTTGTCAGCTGGCAAGATGATGATGTTGTCACTCTTTTCGAGGCTGTTCAGTGCTCGTTGCTGGTGTTTGGTGAGGTTATTGGACAGCCTGTTGCGGGTCATGACTGGGATGATAATTTGTCGGATTTGATGTTGTGCCTCTTCTTGCAAGTCATTAGATTTCATTGTGCTCTAGGTTTGCCAAATATTCATTGTTTGTTGAATCCCTCGTGTTAAAATTGAGTCATTTGACAAGGACTTCTTGTTGGTCGTTGGATAGTGGATGGTTTGATAGATTTCTGACCCACATGAATTTCAAAACGAAGAAGTGATTCACTGGATCAATTTACAGGGATCAACCAATCAGACTCGAGGTCAAGGTTCGACAGCAACAGGTAACACCCTATCAGACTCCAGATAAAAGTCTTAAGAACTGCAAGAAATAGCCAACTGGACATCGGAATATCGGTTCAACTGCAACAAGAATCAGCCAATGATGGATCATATCAGAGTTCAAAACAACAGAGAGCCACTAATCAGAATTCAAGTCAGAAGGTCAATCCACTCTACCATATAAGAGCAGGCATCCATCGAACTTCACCAAACTCCACGTTCAGAAACTATACGCCAAAACAATTACGCACTGATGACATTATCTCGCTTGGTGAGAAAACGTTTGCAACCTACATGCCAAGCTTGGCGAACATACCAATACCTAAACCATCAACCCGAGCTACGAACAACATCACTACTGTTCACAACTATCCTGGCTTCATTTCTATTGTGTTAGATTTGTTTACACGCATTACACTTCGTCGGCTGAACGGAATGCGATGACAGCATATCCACGAAGATCAAGTTGGGTTTCTCCATGACCATATCGGCATTTACCACATTTTCGAAATTTATCACATTCATACTGAGGACCAGAAGTTGTCTTTTTGTACATCGGAGGAGTGTTTTATTTAACTGACAGAATTGTACGGTGGAACTGTCCATCAGCGAGTAGTATGCTTGACAATTACGTGAACATCCCCCGCACAATTCATCCTCAGACTTTGGACCTGGTTGGAACTTATGGCAGCATATCCTCAACCCTTAGCGTCTCAAGTGACGTATAACGAGGTCGTCTAGCCCTCACCTTCCTATTCATCTTTGCAGTAGACGAGGTTCTAAAATGTACGCCGACAGGGTGAGAATATGATGATTTGGAACTGCTTTCAGGCATTCGACTTCGAGACACAAAATTTGCAGATGACATCATCTAAATCTGTGAGGGTCCACAAAGTGTCCAGAACAGCATAGAAAGATTAGAGACTTCAATTCATCAGTATGGTATAGCCTTTGCACCCAACAGGTGTTAGCCGTTGTTACAAGGTTGGCAGGGCTCCGCACCTACTCTCATTTTTGGTGATGAGATGGTTAAGGTAACCGAGATGTTCATGTACCTTGGGAGCTGTATCAGCGATGGTGAAGTGTGCGGTGATATCGTAAATCATGCAGCTAAAGCTCGGATGGCGTTCGTCAACTTACGCCATCTGTGGTGTCGGTATGATATCAGTCTTTATGTGAAAGGCCGAGTGTAAAATGTCACCTTTAGAGTAGTCCCGTTGTAAGGCTCCGAAATCTGATCAACTCGAGTGGAGGATGTTCACAGAGTCCGTTTTTGACCATCGTTATCTTCGGAGCATTAGCAGCTCATCGTGGGAACACCGTGTCAGCAATGACGAAGTGTGTCTTCGAGACAGATAGACTCTGTCGACCGTTAAGCATATTGACGTTGTCTCCCAGGCTTCTTTGGCTTTGTCACATCTTACGATTGCCACCTAGCTGTCTCTCAAAACTTGGCTTGTTTGTGAGTAGTGGGTTAAAGTGGAAGAGGCAACCTGGTGGCATATGGATACACTCACTGTGAAGCTTGTTTCAGTAGAGCTTTCACGGCTTTTTGGTTGGGATCCAAAGGACAATGAACACTTGTGGTTGAGGACGCTGTCTGATATGGCGAAGAATAGAAGCCAATGATCCTTTCATTTTGAGTCCGTATGCATCGTTTTTTATCATACTGTGGCAAGTTTTGCACTTCACGTTTCAAATACATAAATGTATTTCTACATTGGATCATCGGGCTAATTACAACACAGTAACTATGAGAACTTAGTTGATTGAGAAAAACAGACAAAAAATGTTGCATTTTCACATAGATTGAACATCACCACAATTGATTGCAGCCGTCGCATTCCCAAAAGGTTTACCAGTTGGCTCCTTTCGAACTAGCAATGAAGATTGTGGATTGGTTGAGGATTGACATGGTTCTAAATCGTAAATTTGATTCACTGTGGGCCAGATGAGATTAGGTGTCCGCAAGGACCTTTTCTGGACCAGCGTTCAGAGATATGAGGTCGCACACTACTGACCTAGACGACGTTTCACATTCAATAACTCACCACTTTGGGCCGATTTCTTGGTACTCGCCAATCAATTGGAAAAGCACCTTTTTTGCTGACAGAATGACTGCAGTCGGTCAGATGAGCAGCAGTCGAGTTTGAAACCGTTCTAATCACACTACTGTTGTTCATCCATGCAGGACAACGTTCTAGTACTCGATCAGATAATTGCTACCTAGTACTACCAATGTATAATGTTCGACACGAACAAACAAATGAGCACACACAACAGCTGGTTGTAGAACACGGAGTTTCGTCTTTGAGTTGTGAATTTCTGTTCAACCACCGTTATGACGCCACAGATGAAAAAATGGCTTCTGCAAGTACGCAGTTGTTTACTCGCAACGAGTATTCTACATTGTTCGTATTACATGCCGATTGTCTGACGGAGTGCGTAAACAACATTCTGAGTGGTTAAACAACGGTGTGAGTAAAACAGTTTCAAACTCGACTACTGCTCATCTGACCAACTGCAGTCATTCTGTCAGCAAAAAGATGCTTTTAAAGTTGTTCATCGAGTGCCAAGAAATCGATCCAAAGTTGTGTTGGGTGAATAATGTCACTGTCGGGAGAACGATAACTTCTGATACTTCCCGGTCGTTTATGCCGCGGAAGGGTGTTGACTTGAGGGATCCCATCTCGAGTCTCTGACTCAAGAGTCTGACTTGCGAGATAACAGGGTACAGGGTTTTCTTAGGGGATCCTACTGTAATACTCGGAATTAGGGACTTCGGGTAGCCTTAGAAATCGTACTCAGATTGAAACCTCCCACTCAAATAATAAGGAGAAGAGCTCGTACTAGTTGCAGTAAGCAGTTCATATTCATGAGACAAGAAGCCGAATTTATGGATGTACAACAGTATTACAGAAATCATAGTCACTCATTGATTGGTCTTATTAGCACATACAAAGTCACAAACTGAACGTTAGTTGGTGTAATATATAACAAAGAAATAAGCGAATCACAGAAGGTGTAACATTGAGACCGTTCGTCCAATCCTGGTGTAGTATTTTCAACGCGACGTTTGGATTGGTTCCTTGTTAGAACTCCTATTGTGTCGGGGTTTGGATAAGCGGTGAATCGAGGAGATTTTCACCACACCTACCCGGAGCCAATGACTCAAGGAATTGACTCACTTGGCAGTGACTGGCTTGCCTAGCCCGAGGGCGCAGTGAGTAGTACATTGATGTCTCATTCTGAGCATTGCTGCGCACAATGTGTGTACTCGAAGCTACATCGAATTTTTGCGAGATACTAGATGTTTTTCAACCGTATCGGATAATACGCGGGCGGCCACGGTCAACCGTTAGGCGGTCGGAGTGCTCTTTGTTTGAGAGTACCTTTTCTAACCCCCTCCCTCCTGATACGGAAGACAGCAGTGTCGCAACTATAAAAATGGTTCTGCTGTATGCCCATAGAATCGTGCCTAACTACCTAAGCACTCATACGCGGTCAGTAGTACGACATACAAACCTATGAGTGTTACTACTTATCGTCTGTCTGCTCCCATTTGGCCTGTCTGACAAAGCTGTACCTGGAAGGACCGGAGTCCTAGTCAGCATAGCCCGCCGGATCAAAACAGTACACAAGTCCGACCAACTCTCCAAGGTAGCGGTACAAGTCAGGCAGTCCATAGTGGTGAGTTGTTGAATGTGAAACGTCGTCTAGGTCAGTAGTGTGCGACCTCATATCTCTGAACACTGGTCCAGAAAAGGTCATTGCGGACACCCAAATTCCCCTGACCCACAGTCAGTCAAACCCACAATTTGGAGCGATGGTTGAGCAGCTGTCAACAAACGCTCAGTCCTTAATCTCCGTTGGTCGAGTTTCATACTCACCTAGATTAGTGTTCTCTTCTTGACGACCAAACGAATGACACTACAGTTTGTGCCTGGTTCACGAAGAGTTCTTCTTGTTGAGGGCAAACAAAACAACTTTTATGCTTGCTGCATTACTTCCAATAGAACACTTAGCTTGAAGACCTACTCATGCAATTCCTGGTTTATGTCTCTAAGTGTGCACTATCTGTGACCACTTGATTTTTTTTCTGCATCAACTCTGTTCTATACGGCAGTTCTACTTTACTCTCCTTCACCTGAAATTTCACACCTTTATCTTACAGACACCGAACTGATAAACACGCTCCTTGAATTTTTGGTGTATTGCATCGCCTTACCAAACTGTTGAGCGTTGTTCGCCAGGCAGAAATGTCTTTTGGTTCGTTTTAAGTCTGTTTCATATATCGGCTTTCGTATGTTCTATGCCTGCACTGCATTAAAGAGCAGACAACCAGTCCAAAACCGAGGTCACATTAACCTACTAGTTAACGCAGATCAGGGGAGTCGGTGTGGTGTTCGGTTGTTTTTGGTCGGGCAGTATGGAGGGATTAACAAATTTGTCAGGCAAGGATTACGAGCTGAAGCGATAGAGCAAAACCCTGTCTGAGCACCGCACATCTATAGGCTGCAGTTCTGATTCACAGAATGGAGGTTAATTGACGTTCATAATTCGTTACCGACCTCGGGTTTGAAACTTTAAGGAACGACAGATTTGGCAGCTAGTCAAGCATGATTCAGGATGTTGGGGTGCCAACAATATAGGACAGCTGGGGATGCTGGTAACAAAAATTCGATTAGCCACGTCACGCTGATTAAACGAAGGACTTCGAGTAATACAGTTGTGATAAAAAAGGTCGTGGTCTTCTTAGGCGGAAACGAATCGATTCAGAGCTAGAAATATGATTCGCGATCTAATTACAGGTGCTGCCTTTCTAGAGTCCTCAGATCCTACAGATGGTCTCCTTGGGACAGTAATCCCTCTTAGCGGACTCACGTAGTGGGATTGCAGCACGCGGACTACCACGATCTATCACAGAAGGTATTTAGTAAATGTTACTGTCTACTTACTCAAGTTTCACCATCATGTAAAAATTATCAATCCACTCCATTAATGTGCTGAACTGCACCCACAAATTAGTAAATCTACTCTAATAAATATGCCTCTGACAGTATTGTGTCATTAAGATTAATCACTTTATGAGCTACTCGTAGTAAATCTTTGCATCAGAAGTGCCGTATATAGATATTCATTTGAAGAAGTCACATGATTCTAACTCACCCTAATTTGGATGGATGTTGAGCACGGGTATAATGTGATTAACAACTGAGAGCCTAACGTGCGCGAAAATTCTGGAAGGCTTTTGGGCCGTCTGAAATAGCACACCGCTATGTGTCTTCTGTCGTTACTGGTGAACTGGATCAAAGGAACGCGGTGTTTTAAACACCGCTATACTGGCAAGTCCAATTTGTTGATCTGTTTTAGGATTAGCCCTACCTTCAGGTCAAGGAGAACAATTTTGGCATTAGATGAACTGTTTTGGATTATTTCCATCAACAGACGAATAGACAAACATCAAACTCTTGATTAACCAAGAGAAGTCATTGGAAAGTAAAACTACAATAAATTTATCAGATTTAGAAACCAGTAAGACGGATGTGTCACCGAAGATGACAATTGTGGCTTTTGCATTCAGACACACTTTCAGTCAACCTTCTTCGAGAAGAGGTATTGAGTTTGAAGTTAGTTTTTCAAAAAGTTCATCAGTTTATCCATACTATTTTGCTCAGACAAACTGGAACGGCACAGTTCACCTATGTTCTTTCGAAGATATTGGACAATCTGCCCGTAGTTCACAAACAAATGTGTCTGAAAGCTTGAATAATAAAATGTGATTGTCTTGATCTGAGGTGGTGGTCAACACGGTTGCCTTACGAGAACGTTGAGCAGAGCTGAAGTTCGGCTCTTGATAAGCATACATATTACTGACAAGCTTTAACAAGGACAGAAATCACAAACTGAATTTTTGTTTATGGTCCACGGTATAAAAACCTGTGACTGTGAAAAGTACGGTATAATATGTCTGACTTTCATTCTAAGTCTACCAAGATCCATATATTTCTTCCGTAATATGGAAGTGGGATAACCAGATATACTGGAGCAAGAAGTTGAAGATATATCTAGACATTCTGTTGAATTTATCACTGTTCATTGATTTCAGACCATTCTATTATTTCTGTCAGTCCATCTCGTCGAACTGAAGTTTGATGATCACTAATGACCTTCACATTCCAGAACATGCAGTTAAATTGAGACACCTGACACGTCTTAAACATCTCTCGTTAACAGTATGAAGATGAAAAGATGAAAAGTCGTAACTTGAAAAAAAATTCACATTTGTTTAAGGTATCAGATGCTTTGCGACTATTCAGTGCGATACTTTGAAGGAGTTGTGAAAAGTTAATTTAATTAATTTACAATACAGTGGATTCAATTTTATTTCGTACAAAACCTATGTTATACAGTGTTCCGGTGTTTGGGAGGTGGTACCGCAGTCAAGTAAGCAGTATTGTGTAATCTTGCCACGCTCGTACAACAGTGAGGAGATCGTGTGAATTAAGCGTGCAAGTGGATCGTTTTGCAGCCATTTGAGGTGCATTCGAGGCATTGAACATACTGGGAGAAGGGAATTAATCCGAGAATAGAAACGATATTCAGTGGGTAACAGGAAAATCAGACTGAAACGAGACAAAACGGAAGATTTTGCTGGTGGATGAAACTAATGATAGTAGTGTGAGTATTTTTGGAGTTGTACTGTTGGCATAGTGGTGAGTTTTCTAATGATCACATCTGGGAAATAGTTGTCATGCCAATTAATTTGCGAACTTACTGTCATGTTTGATGCCTGTGATCGAAGTGCTAGTTTAGCCATAAGGAGTAGTAAGATTTTTTTAAAAATGATTGTGAGGTTAATCTTTCAGCTATCACTGCTCTCACCAGTCTCATAATTACTTGTATTAATAGTAGTAGTTCATGCACGTCAATATTTGTTAATCATGGTGTTGTTAGTGACTAGATTGATGATGAGAGAGGTAATGAGGGGTGAACGTACGAATCGTAATTTCATATACTATGTCTGATATACAATGTATCCCAAAGAAGCTCCGAAACAGTGAAATAGTAAACCAAACTTGAAGGTCTTAGACTCTTCAGAGAATACTGCGTAGTGCAAACCAAATTTTCGACCTAAAAGACGGGTGCCGTGCGCTGTGATCACTCAAATTCACTCAGAATTAGACAGATTGGAACAGTTGGGTGTTTTAACAAAAGCCAACCACTCAGTGTGGGCAACCCCCGTAGTCGTTGTCAAGAAAGTAAATGGCACAGTTCGCATATGTCGGGATTTTTCTACTGGTTTGAATGATGTGCTACAAACATATCAATACTCCCTACCTGTAAATGACGATTTGTTCACACAATTAAATGGCTGCAAAGTGTTCTCCAAACTTGACCTTTCTGATGCTTACCTTCAGGTCGAAGTTGACAACTCAGGTAGGCAATATCTCACCATTAACACACATCGAGGGCTATATCACTATAACAGGTTGCCCTCTGACGAGAAATGTGTCCCAGCTATTTTTCAACAGACTATGGACACCATGTTGAATGGACTGGCATATGCTTCGGCCTACATGGACGACATCACCGTCGCAAGTCCATCCACTGAATTTCATCAGGCACATTTAGACGAAGTTCTCGGCCGAATAAGAACATACGGTTTTAGTCTTCGCATCGAACAGTGTTCATTTTTTATGTATCGTATTGCCTATCTTGGATCAACCGTTGACGGAAACGGTCGTCGCCCGGACCCATCGAAAATAGGGCCTATTGAACACCTACCGGCCCCGACAAATAAAGTCAAATTGCAGTCATTTCTAGGTCTTGTCAACTACTACAATAATTTTTGTACCAATTCTGTACCATCTTCTATGAGCACCCTTCAATGAACTTTTGGAATACAATGCTAAGTGAGTATGGTCTGAGACTTGCTAATCAGCTTTTGAGCGAATCAACAGTGTTGTTGTCGGACCTTGCGTTAACACATTATGACCTGAGATTACCAATTATTGTAGCAGCTGATGCCTCTGATTATGGAATCGGAGCAGTTTTGTTGCACCGCTTTCCCTCTGGTAATCAAAAGGTAGTCAGTCACATTTCACGCACGTTGACTCCAGTGGAAAGGAACTACAGTCAAATTGAAAAAAAAGAACTGGCTATTATTTTCGCGGTCAAAAAGCTTCATAAAATGTTACATGGTCGAAGATTTACATTGTGTACCGATCACAAACCACTGTTATCTATTTTTGGCATTAAGAAGGGCATTCCAGTACACACAGCAAATCGTTTGCAACGGTGGGCAACATTTAATCGGATATAACTTTACGATCCAGTATGTAAGAACAGTCAGTGTTGGACATGCGGAAACGTTATATAGACTCATCGCTGACAGATTTCGTGCTAAGATGTCTGAAGATACCGTTATTTCCTCCGTGGAGGTCGATGCAGAAGTTAAATCTACGTTCACGGATTCCCTTTGCTACCTTACCGTCACTTCTCGTAAGACACAAAAACATACACATACAGACCCTTGTCTTCAGCACATTATATTTTTCCTGCAAAATGGTTGGTCACAGGTCATTACAAATTAAGACCATAAGCCACTTTCCGCCGGAAGGATGCTTTAACACAAGTTGATGGTTGTTTAATGTTTGGAGACAGAATAGTGGTACCACGCACGCTTCAAAACAGAGTTCTAAATCAGCTACCCCAAGGCCACCCTGGAATCGTCCGAATGAAGTCCGTCGCACGTTATTACACTTATTGGCCTAATGTAGACCAAGATATTGAACATCTAGTGCGGCGATGTAATAACTGTGCCAAAGCTGCTAAGGCTCCAGTCAAAGTGGACCTCCATTCATGGCCGATCTCTTCTGCTCCTGGCGCACGTATACATGTTGACTATGCAGGACCCATCGGCAATCAGTATTATTTCATTATTGTTGACTCCTACTCCAAGTGGCCGGAAATTTTCATGTTAAAGAATCAAATGACATATTCCATAATAAAGTGTTTCAATCACTATTTCGCACAGTTTGGGGTTGCTGAAACGATTACTAGTGACAACGGACCATAGTTTACGTCTGGTGAATTCTGTTTTTTGTCGTTCATTAGGCGTGCAACACATGCAAAGCCCCGTTTATCACCCTCAATCGAATGGACAAGCTGAACGGTTTGTCGACACGTTCAAAAGGAGTTTGATAAAACTACAAGACGAAGAGTGTGGACCAGAAACTTTAGACGTATTTTTACAAACATATCGATCAACACCAAATCAAGCAGTTCATAACAACCAATCACCAGCAGAAGCCGTCCTGAGAAGGAAGATGCGAACTCCTTTAAATGTCATGCTCCCGTCAACCGTTTCGGACGAACCTAACCACAAAATGGAAAATCAATTTACTCAGCACCATGAGACTCGTATGTGCGTATTTCGCCCTGGTGATTTGATGTACATTCGTGACTTCAGGCAGCGACCTAACCCTTGGATCCCAGAAACCGTGAGAGCGAGAAGCGGTCATGTACTGTACGCTGTGGACAGTCAGGCAGGCACAACCAGAAGACATGTCAATCACATAAAACGCAGATACGCGACAGATGACAACTACGCGAACAACCATTTTGAACTGTCGCTAGATATACTACTTGATACATTTTCTGTACCAAAAGCGAGAAAGCCAGAACCTGAACAACCTGATGTACCGCCACCGGAAAGCAGTCCGGAAAGAAGACATTCAAGACGCACACGTTCTCCAATCCAGAGATTTCAGATAAATCACTATAGGCGATCGTACTTGTGACGTTCTCCTTTTTTTAACAGGGAGAGGTGTACGGTCCATCTACGTTATGTCCTGCACACACACACACACACACACACACACACGTGCGGTCCGTTTATTTCGCGGTTCCATCAGACGATTATGAGGGCCCCTTATTTACCGTTCGATCTGATGCGTTTTATTATGTTCACTTCTAGTATTGCTAAATTTGCTGGTATCCGACATGGTAACGCGTCGTTCATCATGATTCAAACGATTGCCCAGACGTTCCAGTCACAGAGAGCTGTCTGTATCAGAGTTTGATGCCAGTGGCTAAGTGATCCATCGCAGGTAACCGCCAGTCAGGTTCATTCGTCTACTCTGGATGCGACCTTAGTTACAAGCACAATCCAATACTTGTTCTGAATACACACGAACACATTCAACTATATGTGTCGGTTGTAATCAAGCTGGAAACTTTAAGGTCTGTTTTAAGAGAGTGGTGTTCGAGTGATACAAACGGTATAAGGTGCAAACAAACCAGCAGCAATAATTTTGTCTTAATCAAGATGGTAACATTTAGGCCTTCTTCTGTACCGGTTTGAAGAATCCTGGTTACTGTTAGTCTGCTTATCATTCAGTTTGTTCATCTCACTTGAACGTCACCCGTCCAGCACCACTAGAAGTATTTGCTGACTGGTCGCAGTTAGAGACATTTTGGTAGACACACCTACGAGTGCGCTCGAGTGAGTCAATACTTCGGGTCATTCAGAGAAAGAAATTGTCCTGCTGGTCACCACCTACAATAGTCGAATATTAGTGTTTGTGTTGCGCGCGTGTGTCACCACTGGATGGACGAGAGTGCGGGTCACCCAAAGACAAACAAATAAAATCTTAGGTCATCTGTAGTCGTCCAGTCCACGGCTTATACTCGTTGCTAACCTAAGCCACTCGCGGAGCACCTGACCTCACATGAATCAGGTTGTACGTTATGAATCGTTTCCTTGACAGCACTTGGTGGACACTCGAAGCGATTTTTATGCATCATTTATCGCTGAGGTGGTTGAAAATCGGTGAGCATCCGGGTAGTTCTACTTATGTGTTGTTGATCAAGCAACAAATCATAACCACCCGGTGTATTGTCTACCTGTTCAGCCAACTTGCTCACCGCTTTTCTTACACCAGCCACCTATACGTGCCGTCGGCTGACGATACGACTCGTGAAACTCAAGATAGTCAACTCGATTCCAGTCTACCTAAACACTTCCCTCTAGACAAATAAATGATCCGTAAATTCGAGCAACAGCACAATCATTACAAGCTAAAAGCCTCACCAGAAAACGCACGATGTAAAGCGGAGAAGGCTTTTATATCACGACCACTGTTTAAGATTATGGAAACTGAACTCCCCTGTTTAGTTAACCAAGGATGATAACTGTGCAAGGTGCAAATAAGAAACGCGTCTCTGTTCGCAAAATTTTAATTTAGAGGAATATAGGAAGCTTCAGAGGAGCCGAAACGAACTGTATGTCCGTAACGTACTGTATCAGTCGTTTCTAATTGTCTGCTCAAACCAGGTGATCTAATGTTCGATCATAAAAACACTCCAAGGGTAGTCCTATAAATACTTTGCCATTACTGTATGGGCACACATAATCAGATGAGGGCATTTTCAGGGAGTATCCCATTGGTATCCCGCCTCAATAGGAAGTATGTCGTGCAATGCTGACGTTCGAACACACGTGACATACGGTTGAGTCTGCAAGGCATCTACACAGGGTCACTATCAGACAACAGACTGGTCATTAAACCACAATGATGGAAAAGCTGCATCACCGGATTTGTCACTAACGGATCTGTCTGGTTTCCCCATGTTCGTGCACAAGCCATTCGTCATGAGAACGATAAAGTAGTTAACAAAGCTTGTTTCGTGTTCGTCACTTGGTTATTTGTTCTTCTTCGTGAGTTCTGTGAGGTCATACATACCATCCAATCACGTTGACCACTCCCAACCTCGAAATTTTCTGATAACTGTGACCCCAAAATGGTGTTAAATCCGTTTATTGCCCGAAAGTCTGATCACCAGTTTCAGCAAACATTCGAGAAAATGACAGATGCCTTCAACTAAGTACGCCTAATCTACCACTGAGTCAGCATTCAGTCAGTCAATGAGTTGGTCGTCCACCTAGATCGTCGACCTCTCAATGAGTCATTAGATAAACCGTCATATGGTCAGTTAATTAAGCATTCGTCGACTTTATTTATTGTCATTCCTTTCATATTGATACAAATTAAACTCCACCCGGAAATGACCACAAATGTCGCATTTTCATAGACTTTCCTTTCAAAAAGAAACATTAGACTCCAGTATCCCTCTCATTAGAACTCGTCAGTAATGCATATCCTTGCCACGGCTGATAATAGAACTCCGACCACGCTTTCATTAGGCAACCGTGTTGAACATTGCACCGCTGACCTCACATTAAGCACGACCGAATTATCATCGCATGTGAACACGCAATCACTTTCGCTTGTGAGTAATGGTTAAGTTGCCCGATAGCCTCCAGCGGAGACACAGTTACTGTCTGTTAATTCCAATCGATGACCCATTGACTAGGACTTCTCTCTAAGTTGAAGTCACAGAAATCATTGACTTGTTGAGTGGTATTTGATTATAGATGAGTAGTAGGGGATTGTGATTTTCATACAGATTGAGCATCACCCACAGATTTATCGAAATCAGCTGAGCAGACGGACGTCTTTATGTCGCCATGTGACTGTCAACCCCTTCGAAGTTAGACCAATTGCAAGCGGCACAGTGCTATCAATGACTGCTTTCGGTTGCTTATTAGGCTGTTCTCACTTAGGCTCAGAATGTCGATGTTCACATGGTCGACTGAAATCACATACATGCGGGCCAAGTCTGGATGTGCTGTTCGTGCCATCAGTTCAGCCATCCAGACAACAAGGGGATTGGCGGTCAGGGCAAAGTCACAACCCGAAGCAAACCGAGACGGCGTGACCTTCACGACAAACGCACGCTCACATACATGTATACGAGTGTGGAGCGCCTGCTACGCACACAACCACACACACACACACACACAATGGGTCGTCCCAAAATGCGTGTCGGAGGGCCGCCGTCTGGACACAATGTCTCGTTCAAACACTTAGGCAGATCTGCCAGTCCAGGTTGAACGTACTTTCACCTTGAACATAACCGTAGATCGGCGTAGCACTTAGCTGTGAGATAGGGAACGGACTGATTTAGTGATATTTACTATCGTTTCTGTTACTGATCTAAGATATCCCCAAATCAAACATCTTGGAATTTAATGCTTTTATTATTGGCCGCACTCCATATCGTTTATTTTGAAGAGCAATATACACATCTTCGTTCAAGGGAAGAACAAACGGTGACACCAAAATTAAGCAACAGATATGTAAAAAGATGAATGTGAAAACAAGCTGTCTGTCAAATGTGAGACGCTGCATAGTGAGCAACACTTAACACTTGACAAGTCCTCTCGCAAAAATAGTTAACAGTCCAGTCATCAAATGAAAAGTTATTTATGCCGTATGTAACAGACGGATTCATTAATCAAAAAATTATACAAGATAAAATAATTAACAAAAGAAAATAAGGTAAACAGTCAGTTTCACAAAATCAAAAGCTCTTCAAAGCACAGGAGTGCTATCGCAGTCAAGGCTCACGCATCGGGACAGAAAAATGTTTTTCATAGTGAGACAACTGTCAGACAGATGGCAACAGTTAACGCCAGGTTCCCCGCATAAAAGTGTCGTGGGTTTTTAGAGAACCTAGAACAGTCAGTAGACATAAATCCGTGACTGCGTAAGAGAGCAGTCCCGGTCGAAGAATATCGCTACTTGAGAAGGGAACTGTAATGCCGCGAAAAGAGATGATCACAGGTGAGTGAGAAACAGAGTTCACATCACAACCGAAAGTATGGAGGACCGATTGAATGGCGGCATTATGAGAGTCGGTCTTGTACTTCACAATCTTGTCTGTCCACGTAAATTGGCTTTGATAGTCATCCACCATACGCCGTCAAGAACCGCGATCACATCGGGTTTGATGAACAAGCTCGCTGTTGGTACTCGCAACTCCTCGAAGACTGTATAGCCCAACTTGAGCAGTCGTTTCGCCAGGTCTTTGGCCACACGGTTGTGCCGGGCATAACGCGTGTCATGGGTGATCCAGCATGATTGTAGAATATGAGCGAGGCTTTCCGTTTGCCCGCAGTTGGTACAGCAGAGAACTGAGTGGTCACGTCGGTCACCTCGTGAATTTCGGACCATGATCCGCAAGACACTACATCTGAGCTGAATGGCACGAATAAAGATTCTGGGGAAGATGCGATCTGGGTTGAACAGTCAACGACCAGAGAGTGGGGGACATGACACCTTTGGCAAACCACGTCAGCCAAGCGAGTGTTAAAGTTTATCCATCCACGCCGCATGGGCTTCCTCCTTGTTCGTCACCACTACACCCTTAACGAGTACCGAGACGTTCACTTTCCTCAAGATAGGGCCAAACGAATTACCTTTGAACACATTCCGCAGAACTGGGCATTGATTGGAGAGAAGTCTCTGCACTTGAGACTTGCGCGAAATGAGAACAGTGATGGACAAACTCGGAATGCCTAAACCACTCAAACGAATGGGGTTGTGGATGTGGCTGATTGTAGCTGATTGGTGCATCCTTATGAAGGCGAATCCACTGCCGAACAACCGGGCGAATCGTACATTTCATAACCTTGAACGTGGTACGGTGAACTCGGCTCAACACTAATGAGTGATTCATCTTCGGGATCAGATGCTGTTTCAGGAGTTCAAGACGTTGGTGTGGCTTCAAGGGCGCTTTGGTAGTTTCATCCAGCATCGTACGAAGTTGCTGACGGTGATTAGTGAATGCTTTACTTGTTCAAGTGAACGGGATACCCAAATAGGTCACCCTGTAGGAGGCGCTTGGTGAATGGATAATTTCCTGGCCGAAGTGGATAGACTCATCACAAGTGGCGGTTGAGTTATGTTTGTGGTCACCGCGAATGACCATGAGGTTTGTCTTCTGTGCGTTGATCTTCAGTCTGGATAGTTCCACGGCACTAATGGCGACTGCAACCTTCTGGAAGAGAAGCGTAGGATTTTCAGCTAGAAGGATCAGATCGTATACTGTATAGATAAATGTAAGATAAACACTGAATTCGGTTCTCAACCATGATAAAATAGTTCTAGTGAGTACGGTCAAGCAGAACCTGAATGATAATTTGTGAGGAGGAGTTGAGCAATGAAAACAACTATAAATCACACTCCATTTTGCAAGCAATGAGCGCAGTGGGATCATGGGTTTTTGCGTAACTTAAACTTGCCAAATGAGCTCTGGCCGTTATCGCAAATGTATGCAGGTGGTGGTCACTAGGGGATCATCTCAGAGCCTAGGAGTACTGTCTTCAAATAGAATAGTAACTAAAACGAACCAAGTCGGGAAAGTTTCATGACAGCCGGTATACGTCGGTTCAACCGGCCATTAACTGAGTCGAACAGAATTATTTGTGATTTTGCTTATCGACATCGATGAAGTTTAACTGATTATTTGTAAACTTCAGATGCACATGATAGGTCATATTTACCAAGATTTATTAGCCGGAACTGGATTGGACGTTGGTAGTCAGTGAACTCCCTGGTATCGAACTCTAAACACACGTCTGAAAAAAATCAAATCTACAGGTCGAACACTATTCAGTTATCCACTTACAGGCAACCGATTGTAAGTCCAAATGAAATCCTAACCAAACTTTTCTCAGATCGTTCCATAGTACATGTACCACCATTTTATGGTACATAATTTTGGAACACCTTCAGCCTTAGCAGTTCGCTTTAGTCGAGCCTGTGCATCCATAAGTGGTCTGCCTATTCTTGATTATCCACGTTAGATTTAGTGAAGTTTATTTGATATGTTTGATGTTCTACGGTTAGTGCGATGTCCGTATAAAACCAATCCTGAATCTAAGTATTCGTTTCTTTTGAGAACTTTTAAAAGCAAACTCAGGAGAACTTTGTTATACGTGTTGCGTCACAATAAATTTCATCACAGCTTTACGAATTCCTACTACTGCTCGGTAATTTTAACATAACAAAACCGAACTGCATTACAAGTTGCAAATAAGTGTCAATCGTCTGTTAGGACAAAGATTCACCACTGCCAGAACAATCATAGGGTAACAGTCAGTTTCTTTTGAATGCAGAAAATAAGCTTGTTCTTTCTGATGACAACCGACTGGGCCCATCGAAGATGGTGTGGGTTGGTGTTCTTGTAAATGACCTTGCACTGTTTGACCGTGTTCGGTTGATGGTGCGTCAACGACAAATAGCTGTAGGAGAGAGCTTGTAGGTTCGGGTGATGTTAGTGGCAGCGATTGGCATAGCATCGATCATTTGCGTACTCTGTCTTTTGACCCAGCATGGCATGTGTTCACTTATTCTACTCTGTAAGTGACACTCGTTTCTGACAATGTAGGTAACTCTACACCTGCATTGATAATCGTATGTAGCCTCTGATTCAACGGATGAAGGCACGGGCTTTTTTACTGGTGGAGTTGAATTACGAACGGTTCTGTAGAATACAGCCAACTGGACAGCGTGAAAGATTAGCTTGATAACTGTCTGAAGACGGTTCCGTATTGGTAAGCTCACGTCATCCCCCTCCAAGAGAAGATCCAATACCCCCACCTTTCTGAGAACACCTAGCTTCATTTGTTCCTTTCGAGCCGGCAGAGTGAATTTCCTAATAGACTGGAAAGATCGACTGTTTTATACAGGGACATCGTGTAAATTGCTGAGTTCCATTTCTAACGTGATAACAGAACAAATACATCTAGACATTTTGAGTAGTGTTCGGTCTGTACCACGTTTATAACTGATCGCCATGAGGCCGTTGATATTCAGTTACTGACCAGTCCACGTATTTCTACGAAACACTGATCTTTAGGGTGTGCTATGAAAAAATGTTAACGAAATAAAATGTTCCTTCTCGAGGGTCATTGGAATATAGCTGTGCAGTTTGTTTATCGGTTGTACACTGTGAGTCCACTCAACAGACTGACGAGTTTACAGTCAAAATTGGCGACAAAAATATCAGCCAGAATTGGTCCCGGTGACGCTCCGCGTGACTACGTCTATTTATCTATAGGCTTTGCCATGAAACAGGAAGCTGATATTCAAAGTAGACGCATATGAGAGACGTTTTGATTCGGTAACCAGCGAACCGGTACTTGTGTAATGTTTTTCGATGAAATATAATAGATGCTGAAACGCTGTGGAACGTTTGTAAATATACCTTAGATTGGTCTTCATTTTGTTTGAATGGAGTTCTGAAAAGTTAAACCGAGTCAGCTGCTAATACACAGTTAGATATTGGACTCTAGGTTGATCAGATCCTAGCTGAGAAAAAATTCAGCTCATACACGTAGCCTACCCATTTGAAACTCATGTTTAACACATTAGCCCTTGAAATAGTTTGTTATTGGCTAATGGAAGAAGGTTTATCAGTGAATGACTGGTTGTGTACAGAATCGTGCAGATCAGACGTAAGTCTCATGTTAGTTACTCATGGCTAATCGTTAGCTAAACTAATCAATGGCGTACGGTTACAGACAAGTGTTTTGCACGAAATAATGACAAGATTTAATGATGTTCTGTGCATATAGCGGCCACAAAAGTTCATTTTTCAGTGCTAGGTTTCGAATTCCTCTACACCACCCTCAAGGTTTCCTGGTATACAGTGGGTCGTATATAGCCAAACTATAAAAGCTCCCTTCTTCTACTTATGAGTAGGTTATCGAATTCTGATCGCTGTAGAGTCCAATTTTTTTAATCGATCCTACCGTGGATTTAGCCCATTGCCTAAATTCTTGAGTAACGCCAATCAGTGATAACGGCGTGACTAACACGACCAACTTCAAACGTATATTACTTCGTGAACACTGTAAACATGAGCATGCAGCATAATATTATAGCTTTCATATTGTATTCCTTTGCTGTCTGCGAACAACAAAACACACAAATTGTCACTTCATACATCTGATAAAAGGCAATACTGTAGCTGCAACAGTCACACCGGTTCCAGAATTTTTTTTCGTTACATGAAGTATGAAAAAGGCGGGTCGGATATCTGGAGACAATAACTGATCTAAAGACAATTTTTGCTACATATCTCATAGTTGGTGAAGCCCTCAGACCGATGTAGATATTCAGACAACTTATAAGAGTGTACAGAAACTCAAATTACTTCATGATTTTAGAGGATAGTATAATTTTTGAGGTAGGATGACACATATTTTGTGTTTAACGGCCAAAATTCACCTGGACTACACGGCCGGTTGTTGTCATTCATTAGGTATGCGTACTCGGTGAACCTAAGCCATTCAAAAAATCAAAATCTTCAACATTAATCATAGGATGCGTTGTAAAGTTCCACCGACTACGCACAGTTGAGTGACAGCAACCCCAAAAGCAGTTTGGCATTCATTCCACGATGTTCACACAGTTTCACCATGAGATTCTTGACAAAGTCCTTAAGGGCCTGTGTTATATATATATATATATATATATATGATACTTTAGAAAAAAAGCCAATGACCTGTTATGGCTTTTTGAGCACATTCTGGTTAGACACGGGAGAGCATCTCAAGATGCATCGAATGCTGCATATAGAAAACAAATAGATTGACTGTTTATCGTTACAAACTGCAACAGTCCCAGTGTTTGTCTAATAAATCGCTTCTATATACAAGATCCCATAGAAGGTAGAGTGACGGACTACAGGTTTGTATCACCTCTCAACATTTTACAAGATAGTGGGTAATCGACGCACTTTGTCACCGTGAATCCAGTTTTTCACACGTGATCGTTAGCCTCCTTTTGTGTTCCTTTGTGATTCGGCTGTAAAATGCGTATTAGTGTGCGCCTAACTCGAAGCAAAATAGTTTTGAATACCCCGTACAACATTCTTATCACTACAGTAAGACAGGTCAGAGAAGTTCATCTCTGAAACGAATAGTAAGGAGGTAACTGACAATAAAACGAAGGGCAACCAAAACTTTTACCTGTCTATCACGTTATTCATTGTTCCTCGGTAACGGTGCATAAACCACCGCTGTCTGAACATATATAACGAAAATGTCAGTCAATGCAGCCGATGTTTTCACGGATACAACTTCTGAAGTCGTGTCAACTACCGACTATCAAACGAGCATTCGAATCACGACGCTACACACCGATAGTAACTTGTTCCCTCAGAACTGCTAAGGTAATCACTTCAACTCAGTAGATATTTTCACCACAGTTAAATGTTTCGTGGGGGCTGAAATATTTTCCCACTGATTTCCACCACATGTTATGTGCAAGCAATGAGAAACGATATCGTCATCCCTCTAAGTTCATGTTGTGAAGAAGTGTATCTAAATCAAAGCTTGATTTTTGTGAAAAATGCGTAAACACTTGGCACAATTGTAATCAAAAGCATGATAGACTTCATTGGTACCTTCAATCAGGAATGAATGTGCCAAAGATTTGAAGTGGTTCTTGTCTTGTAAGAGACATACATGATCCTGATTGCAGTCCGGGGCAAACATTTGCCATGCTATTCAGGTTTTTGACCTTTTACCAATCACTGTGAACTGTAAGCAACAAAGTAATTTTACATGTCTAACTATATTTTCTAAATAAATGAATATTCTGATGAGTAGTAGGGGATTTTGGTTGGAGAGAAGTCCTGGAGGAGAGGCCATCGATTGGAGTTAACAGACAGTAACTGTGTCTGTGCTGGAGGCCATCGGGCAACCTGATCATTACTCACAAGTGGTTGAGTGTTCACATACGATGATAATTCGGTCGTCCCTAATGGGAGGTGAGTGGCGCAGTGGTAAACACGGTTGCCTAATGAACAGCGTGGTCGGAGTTCTATTGTTGGCCGTAACAAGGATATGCCCTACTGACGAACTCTCTGATGAGATTGAAACTAGAGTTCAGCGCTTCTTTTCGAAAGGGGTCGACTGTAGTGTCTATGGGAATGCGACGGTTGCGATCAGTTGTAGGTGCTGTTCAATATATATGAAGGAATACCCGTCAGAAGACCAAGTACTCAGTCTCTGATTTGCCATTGTAAAACGATTGTCTTGTCAAAAACAGTTTCCAACTTGACGTTTGGGATAATGGCGGATCTTGGCTCGTTTGCAGACCAATCACAACCCAGCATTTGAGAGAAAAAGATCTAACAACTTAAATAGCGAATGCACGCGACAAAAAGGATATAACTTTATCCCGGTTAATCGCTCACGTCTTGTTAAATACATGTTTTTATGATAGTGTGATATTGAGAACTACCGCACGCCGGTTTTGTTCCAAAAAGATGAAGAGAACAAGATCGAACTGAAAAAAACATGAACATGTTTAATTACGAAATGCCGAAAAATCGGTAAAACAGAAAACTTCCAACTTAAATAAACATTCGATGAGTTTGTCTAATTTTAGTGTACACGATAAACTTTGTGCGTACAGGAGGCGAAATTCAAAGAAATTCGACTATGGAGAATTTAAGGAACACAAACGAACTGACCGAGTGAGGGGAGTGATATTCATCTCTTGTTGAGCAAGTCCTGACGTCCGTTCAATGACATGAATTCATTTGTTAAAACTCGAATATGTGCTTTTTATCCATGGTGACCGAGCTTTATGTCTTCTCCTGATGAATACAGGAAAGACAAAACTCTTTGTTGAAGTTTATTGATGAACGCATTTTTGTGACATTCTATATTTCCTTGAGCTGGGAAGCGTAGGCTGGGAACATTATTGGGTTTGAATATAAGTTGGTTATCGCACCTCATCTATCAGGACACTCCTAGATAAGATATGGTTTTGTTTACACATGAGTATCATACCTGTGTTAGAAGTATTGAACAGGAACCCATTAACTTTCCGCGTTGTTAGCATCCACTGGATACTCAATAGAATCATTGGGATTTCACAGGTTACAGAAACCTTGTAACGATTATGTACACCTGACCGCGTGTTGCATAGCTATGAAGGAGAGTAGAATAACGGGACTGAGAACGAAATGAAACAACACAAACAGGTCCGTTTCATAATTGGGAAGGATCCTGAGAGTGGAATAGGGTAAAATAGGGCTAAGTTAAGTCGAATACAAAGTGGGAAATACGACTCAAACATGAAGAACAACAGACATATAGCAAATTCACCTCGACTTGCCAGCATTTGCACCAGATGGCTTAACCCATTCCAATGATGTCTTGATAAACAAGCGGGACAGAGATTCGGACTAACATCATGAAGCGTGTGTATAAAGTGATCTATTGATGCCACCGTCACGTCAGATTCAGACAGGGTGCTATAGATACTGAAAGAATTTTGTTTGTATTTCAGGCGATTCACTTGAAGTGATCACAGAGACTAAGGTTAGTATCAAACATTAGGACGTGTCTGAGAAGATGTGGCGATTGGTACTACATTCCATAGGTCAATCTAAACTTGCCTCTGACGACACTTCGATAGTACACTTAGAACTGGTCCAGTTGAAACACATTTTTTATGTGTGAGTGTGGACGAGGTGATAAAATGCGCTTTTTTAATCCCCGGGCTGTACCCGCTCAATCAACTGAATGTCACTTATTTGGAATGGTCGACAATTTTGTGTGGTCAACTCACGATGAGACAGTACCAGTGTGCTGCACATCAGTGGAAAGTTCTTTAACTGGAGAGTCTCCGAGCTAACATCCAAAGTGTCATGCTTACTTTCACTTTCATCAAGACGAAGATAGCAGACTGACTACAAAGTGCTGGGATGATCGCTTCTAAGTCTCGCTTAGCTTTTCGCCTCCCCAAAAGTGATCGGTTACTGACCAGTGACCAACATGCATCACTTTACGTTTGTAAGAGTAATGTGGAAATTAGTGGCGCAACCGGATTAGCTCACCGTGAAGATATTCCATTTCAGTACTTTTCAGTATTCGCTACGTCTTCATATTGTCAGCATATAACAGTATCAGTAGTGGTAGTTAAAGTTCAAGTGATACGAGCAACAAACGAATTCTTGAAGTACAGTATTAAAATATTGGTCTTTCAGATATTCCGTCGGTTGCGCAATTAAAGTACCATTAACAAAATGTTGGCGATGTTTCACACAAAAAACTGTGCTTAGGAAAAATGCAGAAAAATAACGTTTAGTGGCATGCCTTTATCAGGGGCTTAGGTTCATTGTTCTCCATCTGTGATCAATTTTGTTAGGCTTGAAAAGCAACTTCGAAGTCTATATTACCAAGCAATAACGTACGACTCACCTATCAAGCCTTCACCAGGTTGTCGATCGTTCTTTCGAAAACATGTGAGACAACAGACACTAAGACAAGTGGTCTGTAGTTGACAAGCTGGTTGCAATCATCTCACGTGACGTACGCATTCAAGGTCTTCAGAGGCTTGCCTAATCCAGTGCAAACATTGATAATTCAGTCAGTGGTCTTGCTAATTTTCGTGCGCCTCACCCTAACCTCCATTGGGGAACTAAAATAAGGGCTAGGTGAATTGTTCTCAGGAGACTTTTTTAAAATTTTCTAAGCATGATGTGTGACTTGACAATATGGCTATCAGTGTGTTTCTTTGGCTTTTATCAAAGACACTAGCTTACTGGATCCCGAAATCATTAACGATTGTTAGATTGCAGACTGTGGCGCTATTTCCATCATAGGATCGCAAGACGAATATCGCTGTATTTGCCTACAGTGATGTACAGTATTTTCGGGTTGCTGCTAAAACCGTTTATCAATACCAGCTGATACTGGCGTTTATCTTCACATTGTTACTGTCTCTTGACTGAGATTGTAGCAATAATTTACTCACGGCTACACAACTACTTTGTTTTGTGTTGTTCTACGATTCAAAGAAATCAGTTCTGCACTATGAAACTACGCTTACCGATCGGAACACACCAATTTCGTTCGTCACTCATTGAAATCATACTGAAAGGCGTATGTATACGTTCTCTGCTAGACTCATACGTTTATAACGTAGGCAATTCAGATACAGGAATACTGCATGAGCAAGCGGTTATACAAATGGATAGACCACAAAACAATTAAGTGGGATCAACCTATTATGGTATATTACTGATTGAAAGTAGAGATTCTTCGCATTGAAGCCGTTTCAGTCAATGATTATAATGGGCATATTAACCATGTATGATCTTGGGGAAAGTGCAGATGACCTGAGATGACATATCGCATACATAACTTCAGATTAATTGGGTCAAATCAAGTCAATAATAAGCGTTATGCACTGCGAGAAGTGAATTTTCCACTTTTCATATACCCAGATCTTCAGCAAAAATGGATGACGTTTATAACCACATGTAAAAGAATCGTAAAATAATCATACTATACAAAAATCTTTTGAAAATCTAGTGAACGGTCAAAATAGGTATTAACTGATAGAGGAATTGTTGGCATATTTCGGGAAAAAATGTCTCAGTAGTGCATTGATTTTTCCGTACCGAATAAACAACAACATAAATTTTCAGTTTCTATTGACGAAATAATATGAAATGATAGCATCTATTAATGTTGGTCTACTAAATGTTTTGTACAAATTACTGAGGGGATATAATTGTGTCATACTTCCTGAATTCGTGTTACAAGTATGCAGCGGTCACGTCGTCTGGTTAAACTGAACTGCAAGCCTGCTAGTGAATGTAGAGCTAATTTATAAATGCATGAGTGATAATCGATGTCCATGCAGTTATTTAATACTATCACTTATCAACAAGCTCATTCCAAACAATACTAATCTGTGACGTATTACAACCTCACATTTGGAGGCATTGCAAACGAAGCTTACACAACTACTCCAAATCCGTAATTGTCAACAATGTGTTATCAGTAGATTATCATTGTGGTGTGGAATTATCTTCAGTAACATGAAATCGTGGAACGCCAGAAGAATATACGAGTGTTTCTCACCTCTAACGAACCGGAAAATGAGCCTATTAAAGTGAACCGCAATGAATACGTTCAGAATCTTCCTTTCGTATTGTCCAGTACTGTGCAGTTGGAAGCTCTTTAGTCAGGCCCAGATCATATGATACCCACGTAGACCTAGCCGCGTGTATTGTAGAAGCACATTTTGAAAACCTACTTGATCAACTGTTGGAATGAACGCTGACAAACTATGATAAGTCCAACTGGTTCAAAGATAAACAAACAGACCAATACGGTTCAGGAGTTTTTCTCACTCAGGTGATGCAAAACATGGAACCAGTGCGCATTGAAAATTCAACGCTAACGGATTTTGTGGGGAGGAAAATCATAAAAATGCTGTAATTCTCAAACCAGACAACAGTCCTGAAGCAGTTAGTCATAAAAAAGACGAACTACGTGGAAATGCCTTTTTACTAATTTTGAACGATAAACGAAAGTTTAGACTGTTAGATAGGAACGACAATATCTCTCTAATAGAACGGAGAATCTGTCATCAGCCAAAAGTAGTTTTTAACGATGACCAAGTGGATGAGAATGCATACAATCACTTGAGACCTGGCAACTGCTCAATGTGTGAAGTGTATACTCTTTCCAAAACCGATAAGCAGGGTATGGTATTTCACCGGATCTTAGCCGTCTAATTCACTCAAACATAAACTGGCAAAATGGTTGGTCAGTGTTTTAAGGCAAACCATTCGAAAGTTTGGCAGATATAGTATCAAAAACTTGCTGGAGTTTTCGGATTAGTTGGACCACATCAGTATCAAGGATAAACATATATGCTGTGTTTAAAAATGATCACTTACAAAAAACTACTGATTTGTGCATGAATCGATTTTTTGGATCATCCCCCTTCTCAAACCGGCAGATTACATGAAACCATTAATTTTACCGTGTATGGAGAACATCACTTTCAATTTCCAAAAGCACATCATACAGGCAGCGATGGGTAGTCCACTAAGCCCACTTTCTGTTAATTTTTTCATGACCACGGTAGAAGCAGACTAACATTGTTATACAACTGTCCGACTACAGAAGCTATGTAAACGACATCTTGGTCTTTTTTAAAGATTGAGGATATAGTGAACAATGTCCTCTCTCTCTCAGCGATGTCTACCTCAACCTCGAAGTGACATATGAAGTAGAGGTTGATGAAATTCTACCCTACCTAAGCGTGCTCATCACAAGTAAGACCAACAGATCAACAAATTACATCCGTTGTAGAAAGCCGATGTGGTCTTGTCATTTGTGCATTCTAGTAGTTTCAACCTGGTGAAACATAAGTGAGCTGTGTTGAGAACTATCTTCAGCTGACAGTGTCGCGTTTACACACTCGACTACGTTGAGCGAGAAATAGAAACGCTGAGGCAATTCTGACGAGTACTGTTTTATTAAACGTCACAACGTATTGAACTCCGAAGGTGGTAAGAATGATGCGGTAGCCAAGAAATAAGCATCTAGTTAACCACATTGGAACGGGCTTAAAACGCCGCCTAATTAGGGACCGTAGTCGGACACACAGGTTCGCTGTGCCTATAGTCAAAGGAGATTGACCTACTGGTGCCAGATCTTCAGTAACCGCAGAGGAAGTTATGTACACAGAACGGACAGATGGCTGATCCAAAAGAATGAATGAACATACACCCAAGCTGGTTTATAAACAGCGAGTAATAAACTCCCAACCTAGTCAGTCGGACCACACAATCTGTCAACTGACTACAAGGTGGGTCTGAACTCAGCCTCCAACAGTATGGGGGGCCATCGCGAGACACGATCCTATAATTTGTTAAGGCAATGGCGCTGAAGCGTTTCGCACTTTTGTTGTTTTTTAAAAAACATTTCTTTTTGAAACTCAGGCTATCATGGTCCAAAACTGTAACGAGTGCCATCCTGATCATCGTGTTCGATGTTTGGTGTTCAGTTATTTGTTCACCTTTCCCTTTAAGTATAGTAGACCATAAATTGAAAGTTTCCGGGTCATTGACTGGTACTGACGAGCCTGTATGAAATTTTGGAGTCTATCGGTTTTATTCAAATTACGGAATTGAAATAACTGATTGAACTTTGCGGTTAATTGAGGATCAAGAAGGCTGGATTTTTTCATAACCTAAGCTAAATAAAGAGTTACAGAAGAACAGTAACACCGGGTGTGTGTGTGTGTGCAAATAATTGTCTATCTAGTGGAAGATGTAGAAGTATATTTTCATGGAAATCCGAAAAGAACCTGATAACTTTTGTCGGATAGGTTCTTCTTCTGATAACGTTTTGCGCATAGTGAGATGATGAGAAACAACAAAATCAAACAACTGTTTGGATGGAATTACACTGTGATAGGATAGTGACCTAGCAAAATCTGCAAGTCTTCGGACAACAAACCAGGCCGAACAGCCGCGAGACTATACATCCACTGGAGTACGACACTGGTCATAAAGCATAACCTGAACAATTGCCGTGTAATGCAAGAAGAATTTAAACACTGGACACCGAATGAGAATTTTTTGACTTTGGCGAAACAAATCAACTCTATGAAATGTCCACATCAGGAGGATTATCATTGCTTTCTTGGTCCTTTTGACTGGTGAGACAGAATGAAACAATTCCGTTCGAGTATCGTTCTGATTACGTCATAACCATGTAGGAAGGACTAGGGTTGTTAATATTCTTCAGTAGGAACCCCGTAGTACTACCGTACTGTAAGATAACTCCTGGACTACATACTTACCTTATTCCTCTCAAAAACGACAGCATCCTAACACTGGTATTCTCTAATTTAGCTCACGTCTAAACGGTGTTATTCGCTAGAATGCAAATACACAAATCGTACATTAGCCATGTTTAATTGTAGTTTTCGCATCCAGCCAATCTCTGCAAAATGAAGATGTTTGCGTATATTGGGAATTATCATAGGTGCATAAGTTACTAAAGATGGGAGAAACATCTATGCTTGTGCTCTCCTGTCTCTGTGTTGGTCA
This sequence comes from Paragonimus heterotremus, assembly GCA_013368495.1. Taxonomy (NCBI): domain Eukaryota; kingdom Metazoa; phylum Platyhelminthes; class Trematoda; order Plagiorchiida; family Troglotrematidae; genus Paragonimus; species Paragonimus heterotremus. The sequence goes on from LUCH01002122.1 coordinate 96,509, forward strand.
GTGAAAAATTGTGTGAAGAAAAGTGAATAAAACTAAACAAATAGTAAATTCAATGAAACTGTTGACTACAATCACTTTTGCATTGAACAATGAAACAAATTGAGACAGTATTCTATCAGATAAGTGTATCTCATGATGAGCGGGACTGGGTGCTGGAATGTTGACCATGAAACACATAGTGTAGGTTTTCTCTGTCGTGCATGCTGAT